>JAEIIG010033934.1:0-14760 GCA_018904695.1 Drosophila parvula
TGTTATATTTCTGTTATATTTGTCCACTTTCTGCTGCCTTCTGGTCGCCTGGTGCATAATATCATGAATTTCATGATAATAACAACATATTTAGTAGTTTTCCCCGTACAAATTTACCAAATGCATGGTTTCATAAACCAGGCGCACAGAACGCAGCAGAAGGATGATCGCTAACCTATTTTATATTAGTTTAATGTTGTCTCGAGAACTACTCTCTTTAAATCAGAGTTTAGTGCTCTCGCGAGAACGCTCAAACGATCGACTGACGTCACTGCATAGATAAGTGCAACGTTGCTCTACTGCACTCTGTTCGCCTGGTACAAATTAATTTAATGCATTAATATTATTTATTATAAAGCAAACAAAGTTATTGTAAGCTTAGGAGCCAGATTTTAAAGTAAGCCCATCTAGCATTAGTTTTTAAAACTTTTTTTTAGAATCTTTGTTCTTTTTATTTGTTGGAGTCTTTTGTTTGTGGTGAATGTTTCTTCAGGTGTGGTTAATGAGTATCGAATGATCTCCTAGCCGTGCTTGGTAAAGTACTTCTTGGACTCCTCCACATCGGGTTTAATGGTGGCTGGGTTTGTCTTTGGATTCCAGTTGGCCGGGCACACTTCTCCGTGTTGCTCCACAAACTGGAAAGCCTTGATCAGACGCAGAACTTCATCAACGGAGCGTCCCACGGGCAGGTCGTTAATGGAGTACTGGCGCAGGATGCCATTGGGATCGATGATAAAGGTCCCACGCAGCGAGATGCCCTCCTTGTCCAACAGCACATCGTAGTCGGCAGAGATCTTCTTGGTCAAATCGGAGAGGAGCGGGTACTTGAGCTGGCCAACGCCGCCGTTCTTGCGGTCCACGTTGCACCAGGTCAGGTGGCTGAAATGCGAGTCCACGGACACGCCCAAGACTTCGGCATTGATGTCGTGGAACTCCTTAATCCGCTCGCTAAATGCAACGATTTCCGTGGGGCAAACGAATGTGCTGGAGAAGATGGGAGCCCAAGTAAGTAAATTATGAAAAGAAAGAATATGGTGAAGACCTACAAATCAAGAGGGTAAAAGAACAGCACCAGGTACTTTCCCCTGTAGTCCTCCAGTTTCACCTCCTGGAAACTGTTGCCCACCACGGCCAGGCCCTTGAAATCAGGTGCCGGCTGCTGGACACGGACTGCAGCGAGGGGAGCAGCTGAAAGAACGGGTGAATCAATTATTTTAGCCGCGAATATCTTAGATATGTACGTACTCTGATGCAGTAGACGGGCGGCAACCTGTTTTTGCTGACTCAATATTCTCCTGCCAAGCAGCGGCACCTGTAATGCATATTAAATTGGAATTTATTCAATATCTGCAGGCGGTTTTAAGCAATTACGTAATCGCTATGGCATGTTTTCGAAAAATGTACAGATCATCGACCAACTTACAGTGCGAATAAGTGTGCGTCCCACGAAAGACATCTTGTTGTATGCAATCTTAATTATTACGTACTGATAAGGCTTAATTTAAGTCCGGATTTGCGTAGCCGGCTGAATTTTTTGAACAGCTAAAAAGTAAAAACAAAGATTACTAGTGGTGGACAAACATTGATGTAAGTATCGATGTATGAGTTGTCAAAACATCGATAGTACTATCGATAGTTCGGATTCGGCGATAATATCGCCTGATCTTATATTAAATTTCGTATTTGATTGTTTTATGTATTATATTAAATTATCATGTTTTGCACATATACGAAAATAAAATTGTTTAAAAATTACAACTGAGTCTTGTAATATATTATAAATAAAATAAATAAATGTAATATATTATAAATATAAAAAAAGAATACCCTTTTCAATACATAGTATACGATAGCAGTAGTATCGATAGTTTGCGAAAAACAAATCTGAGTGTGACCAGCATTCTGCTATTTTCTTACGTTTTTCATTACGTTAACGTGTGTCAAAAGTGCGCAAAATTCAAAAGAGGGTTATCTAGAAAAATGACTTGAATGTCTCGCTAATACATTTTAGTTGCTTCATGTTACCAAATACTGATAAAAGATGGTGAAAGTGTTTCTTGCTTGTTTATTTTGTTATTAAAATCTTTATAAATTTATTTAGAACCTCAGGCGTTATGCTTAAACTAGAAATGTTTGGTTCGTACTGTAACTGGAATTATGATTGATTGCCTTACGCTTCCCTCTCCTTATAATATGAGGTCTGATATTGTTTACCGAAAAAACACCTCCCCTCCTATATATCTTTCAGAAGCCGATTTCCCTTTAGTCCAGCGCGTTGTCCTGCTTTGTCCATTGTCCACTGGGGGAATAAGAACCGGCGCGGATAATGGAAAGTGTAGCAAAATATTTACCACGCACTGCACACGCCGCACAATGGTAATGAGCTGCTTACCCGTCCAACTATTTGCACTACATGTGTTTTGTTCGCCGCTCGTTAATCCACTAAATGCCCGAAAGCGGCTCAGATCCCTCTTGAACTACGGGATCCTGGCCCTCTTCAAGGAGGGCTTCGTTTCGTTTCGTTTTGGTTAAGGTTTTGTCCCTTTGCCAGCTACAATGCCCCGATCTAGATACTTTTGTATCCTGCGAGATGCCGCTGCATTCGGATCGAGAATCGAACAATGGCGCACGATATGTGTACATGTAGGGGCAAATATTTTTGCATATTTGGACGGTGTGTTGGCAAAACATCTGACGGATGGCGGAACGCCCACACACTTAGTTCCCCTTACCCATTGCCATTGCCATATCCATTCCCATTCCTCTGATCTCGGCGGGGATTTTTCTCCGGCTTCTGCTCTGTTCTGCTGATGGTCCGCCAATGGCGCTCGACTCTCTTACTTTCCCGCAATTAGTCAATTCCCATGTTTGCAATTACACTCGGTCCTCCCCCAACTTTTTGCATCCCCCTGACAGGGGTGGCACTCCTCGCCCTCCCCTCGCCAGTCCGCTTTTTACAATTTTCGCTGCTTTTCATCTGTAATTTGGCGCAAATTACGCGCTCCAAGTGGCTGCCCGTCCCATTCGTCCTTATGGCCGTTCCCATTCCACTCTTATTTATACACCTAAAAAATTTTCTTTACTCTAAATGCTATTTTTTATTCGAATAAAAATGTATACTTCATTTTTTTTAAACGTTTTTGAATATATAATATGTATTGCTCGAATAAAATCCACAATTTATTTACTTAAAAATGTATTATTTATTTTTAATCTGTATTATTTTGATTACGAATGTGTTTGGTATCTTTAAATCAGAATATCACGATTTTCGCTTGGTGTATTCGGTCGTTAACTTGTTTATGAGTTGGGGCCTGGGCGCTGGGGTCGTGGGGTGCGTTAAAAGGCAGCGCGCTAAGTAATTACGGGCGGCAGCTCGCTGAGGACCCCGAAAAGTGTGTTTGTGTGTCTGCGTGTGTATCCCACGGATTTCCAGGAACTCCCCGCGCGCGCACGCTTGGCAAATCCGTGGCCCTGCACTAATTCCCAGACAGTTGGACTACTTTTACCAATTAAAAGTGCACGTCGCTTTGTCTGCTAGGGTCCAGACCCGACCGGTAGCCCTATATGTATCGCTTTCAATCCGCCGCCTGCCCGGCCCGCCCGCAGGATTTGCGCAGATTTACATAATTTAAGCAAACACTTGAGCACTTGAGGCAGCGCTCGTGTGCCGCACTCGCAGGATCTCTGGGCTGAGGAGATTCGGACGGATTCGGGGGATTCTCGGGGATTCTCTGAAGGCGTTGCCGACATTCACACGCACCGCTCCTCCCCATATCCCTAGGGCCCATCTCCTCGCGAGGTCTCATTGTCGCACAGATGCCGTCATATTAGCACAAATCTGCTTAGGTTTTTGTTACCATTTGGAGTGCTAGTGCTGGCCCAGATTCGGAGGATCTTGATTTGTGACAATTGTCACAATGCCGAGGCTTAGGCCCTCTCGAGTCTCGGATCTGGAGCTGGTGTTCCCTGTGCCCGGGCCAACGCGTAATCCTGATGCAAATCTAGCTAATGTGATTCATATCGTTCGCAGCTCCCTTTCACCTATATCCATTCTAAATCCTTCGCCATCTTTATCGCCTTGCCATTCGCCGCTCTGATGTTCTTTTTTAACACTTTTTGTGTTTGGAAATTCGAGATGCTCGCCGCCAGTTAATTAAGAAAGTGCGTTAGCAGAAAAAGGACACACCAAGGGATAGCATTACAGGCGTGAGAGTTTAGTTCCGCCAAAAGGAGACACTTCTTCACACCTGCTTCGGCTTAGAAATAGCAAAGGATTTTCTTCCTTATTCACAACATTTCTATATATAACCAAAATTATATATTTAACGCCGCAATTAATAGATGACAACAAAATCACTGTTAAATTTAAATCTCCAACTAAAACGGTAATAACCAGGCATCCTACTATATAGCCCATCCACTCCTCACAATGGCAGCCACAATGAGATGCATTAAAATTGCGTTAAAATTACTGCCATTGATTTCTCTGCCATTATAAGTAGCTGCGGCGGATTTACACAGTGTTTTTGTTATTGCAACAATTTGAATACATTTATAAAAAGCGCCCGGCCCCGGACCATTAATAATAATTGCTGGGATTTAAATTTTAATGGCAATTGTTGGTAAACAAGAGCGAAGCACACAGCTGGAAGTCCTGGACTTGGATGCCAATGGAGTCCCTTTCGACCCGGTTAATTTGTATTTATTGCAATGGAGAATTATGCGTCATCGATGCGGCAGAGGGAAACAGCTAAAATGCATTTGGCACTTAAGACTGCGCGGCGGGGAATTGTAATAATCGCAATAGCTGAGGCATTAACTTGAATGTGGCAATAGAATCAAAATCGTTATCAGATATTTCCTAATCATTGATTGATTTCTAATTATATTAGGTTAAATGATTAATTAGGAATCTATAAAAAATCTTTAATAAAATACGTAATTGATATATAGCTCTGGTCGGGCTAATTTTGAGCACTATATAATGAGAAACTTGGAAATTATAATAAAGGTTCTTTGTATCCTGAAACTGTGTAAAATATATGTTTAGTCAGTAACCTATGAGTGTTCCTTAACATGTTTTTGAGCTCTAATTAGGAATGTATATTGAGAGGATATGATATTGGGACAACATATAAAAAATAACGTAAATTTTTTTTTTTAATAACGATATTTTTTGCCAGCTTGAGATCAGAACATTAAAGATATCGACAAAAATAGCTTTTAACGTTTAAATATCGATGTTATCGAAAACTGTTATTATCTGTATATTTTACCGATAATATTGGTATGATGTATCAAACAGAATATCGATATAACGCACATATGTACATACATATATTGGCTTTTTGAAATATCAATTTAAATATCGACTTTGGCCTCAAATATCGAACAGTATCGATATTTTCTGCCATCCTTAACTGTAATCAAAGTTACCTCACTTCGCAATAGGCAATTCTAATTTAATTTACATATACAAATTATAACCTCGGCCCTTGGCACGCTTTTACTGATTTTCAAAGCAATCGCAACAATTCAATCACTTTGATGTTTTTTTTTGCAGCCCACAAAACGAGCGACTGGGCCTGCCCTGCCCAGGACAAAGCACACCACCGCCTCCTCCACAATCGAGGATACGTACGTATGTTAACGCCCAGTTTCAGACATTTAAGCGCCATAGTCGTCGCTTTTTAAACATCAATGCGATTGCATTTACCCCATCTGCGTTTCTGCCTAGAACACCCGCCCCCAGCTACCACGAACCCAACACCCTCGACACTCATCCATCCATCCATCCTGCGAACAGGACCTGCCGTCAAACAACATGTAATTTCTTTAATGGTTTTCCCCACTCACACTCTC
Organism: Drosophila parvula; assembly: GCA_018904695.1. Taxonomy (NCBI): domain Eukaryota; kingdom Metazoa; phylum Arthropoda; class Insecta; order Diptera; family Drosophilidae; genus Drosophila; species Drosophila parvula. The sequence goes on from JAEIIG010033934.1 coordinate 5,866, forward strand.
CTCGTACAATTGCAAAACGAGTGTGTCCGAAAATAAATAAAAATCAAATCAAAATTTCAAATGAATTAAGGTGCCAAAAAGCGAAGGCTGGGAAAAACAAATGGAAAATTTTGGCAAAGGCACAGATTACGTTTAAAAATAAGGTGTCATATATAGGGAAATTAATTAAACTCATTTCGATCTTATTTCAATAAATATATATATGATGAAAAAGATATTATGGTCCTTGCTTTTATAATTAGTTTTTAAATAGTGTTCATAGTTCACATAATCTTAGTTTGAGAATATATTGTAAAAACTATAAGGCACTGAATATTTATGGCCTATCCATCAACTCGCTATTAGTTTCTCAGCACTCCCATAAAAATCGGTTATTATAATTGAAGTATATATTTAATTACGCTCTGAAGTAGCTCGGCCTGGGTCCTCAGCCCCCTGTGTGTGTATGTGTTTGTGTGCCTAAACGCATTAAAACACTTCATTATGCCTAATCCTGTGTGACGTAACAAAAGCCAGACACGCACGCACTCCCAAGCTTCGCCCGGAGAACCCTTCATGGCAACTCCCTTCCGACCATATGCCACTCGACGACTACACTTGAGCAACTCTATTAACGGCGATGGATTCGTGGCCCGGGAAGGGGTGAAACCGTGAACCAACGAAACTACTCTCTGCCGGAGCATCCGGATCGGGTTTGGGCTCGTTTTAATGGCGGTGAGGTTACATGCTATAGCATTTGCATGTGAGGCGGCACAGGAGCTGGAATCACGGCCTGTCAGAAACCATAAAGTGTGTAAATACCTTGTTTCAACTTTGTAGTTACCCCGGTTGCACGGGGAGAAAAAGAAATCATTCACTAATACACTTAAACTTGATCTCATTTAAAACTATATGAAGTCGAAGTTAATAAAATAGTTATTGACTTCTTTATTAAATTAAAACTTACAAATATAACGTTGAACTATATTAGTTTTGTATATTAAATATATATTTCAACTATTATATTATAAAGATATCCAAAGAAATATATAAATATAGCTCAAGAAATATAAATTAATATTTAACGCCTCATATGCCTCTTATATCGCGCTTTATTTTACATTGTTACAATGTTTATCACAGGGTAATTAGTTAGTTATATTATAAGGATATATGTTCGTATTTATATAATAAATCATTATCGATTTCCCTCTGTGTACTAGCAATGCCCAGAGTCTCCCTGACATTCAGAGGTCGCGCACGTGACGTGAGGCATTCAACAACCACTTTGATTTCCGCGTTGTTTGCCATTAATTTTACGCCTGATTTCGAGCCGTGCAGTATGCTTTCTGATTGATAAAAATCTCACGGGTAGCGGCCATTAGGGGAATGAACAATAAGCATTTCATAAACATTGGCATATTCATTTAATTTCATTTTCTCGATCCTCTCCGGGCCAAGTGAACAGTAGTGTGTTGGGCCAACAGGCCACACGCCCTAAGTTGTGCACTTGGCCGGGGAGCTCGACTGACTATATCTGGATATATCCATCTGCAGCTAACTAAAGTTGATCACATAATTGCTGGAATCTGGACGATCAGCTTGAGTTTGGCTCAGACTGGCGCCGAACGACTCAGGATCGAAGTCGAGCGCCGTTCTCGACCATTTTAATTGCAATAATAAATCTTGGCCTGCTTTTGTGAAAGTGCCTGGCAATGCAAATGCGGTAGCAAAAATAAGGGAAAGGACGGGCAAAAGTCGGGCAGAAGGGCAGGAAAATATCTGGGAAGGTATGGAAGGGAAGGGTGCAGCAATCGCGTATATCTTAAGCCGATCTAATGCCGATATCCCAGGTATATCATTGCTACCGTTTTCGCTACCTCCGCTCCGTTGTGTTGGCAACAAATTGGATTACAATTAAATTGCATTTACATGCAGCGCTCCTCTGGGTTCGCCTTTGTTTGGCCCGGGCTCTCAATTAAAACTTTTCCATATTTTCCATATATTTGATATGGAAACCTCGGGGCGTCCAGCTGTGCTCGGTTTGAGATTTGCCAGATAATTGGTGCTGTTCGCCGGTCATGCTTATATGGGAAACAGTATCATTAGGGCTTGTAATGAATCGAACAATAACTTCTCGATAAATAGTCGATGTAAATATTGCAAATATCATAAATAATGAAGATGAGAAAACAGTTTTGGTCAGTAATTGTTGAATCAATAGAAACACATCAGTTTAATTAGACAGGAAGGATTGAGGTAATAGGGAAGATACAACACATCAGAAAAACAATTTAAAATATACCTAATGTGTATTTATTTCTAATGAGTCTTGAAAGTACTACAACAACTACTGCTAGTTATAGGTTTTTCGTTGCTTTTCTAGTTCTAGGGGACAGGAAGACATTCTTGGCTTCGGCGATAGCAATAACCCCACACAAATCCAACCATAATGCATCATCATTAGCCCATTTTGGAGCACTCTTTGGGCAACGCTACTTGGACTGCTCCTTCCTTTGTGCAGTGATTGCGTTGGCTTTTAACATTCGCCCGAAAAATAATTGAATTGTTCTTCGTTATTTATTTTATTATTTTGCTTGTCTCTTATTATTGTTCAGCTTACTTTGGCCCAAACCCACGCACACACAAAGCCAACGGCATCACTATCATCCGGGGCCAGCTCTATGAGCCATGGTTTCTGTGGGTAAAATTGGTGGAGACTGGCTCGGGATGTGAATGTGGAGCTGGCTCGAGATGGGGTAGCACTTTTGCGCCATCAAAACGGCGCGTCATAAAATACGCGAATTGCATTTGCCATTTACGATGTGATTTCCGTTTTATCTTTGTTTTCCCCCGGTTTTCTTTTCTTTTTTTTTTCCCTGTCTTGCTTTTGCTTGGCTTTGTTCTTCTGCTACTTCGTCGGGGCTTTGTGGTGGATGGTGCAACCGGCACACTTAGAGAAACCCTAGGCTATTCAATGATCTTACCTATAGTAAAAGCTGTAATTTGATACCAAAAGAATTAATAGAGGTTCTCCCTCTACACGATCTGAACTTACATAATCCAAACTACAACAAATTAAGTTATCTGGACAACCACTTGGTTCATGATCCGTGGACGAACGATGTGATATTTCTTGGTCTTGATGCATAGCTCGGCACATCGAGTGTTTCAGACACAAGTCTTTCCCGTTCGGTCCGCATGTCAACAAGGGAGCAAGGGGTCTGTCATTATGTACCTATATATTATATATAATTGACCAAATGAGATCCAAAAAGATATGAATATATTTGTTACTTCGACTTACATAGCTGGAATCGCAGCAAACTTTGCCTTGCGGGCATCCTCTAATATTTCTTAAATTAAGATCGTCAGAGAGGCAGTTGTGCGGTTTAACACACTCTGTATTTTTGTAATAATGGCATCTTTTTTTGTTCCCTGATGCATAGCCGATCCCCAGGATAGCCGAGGTTATTAGAAGAAGCGTCAGTGTCCAGTGAGGTGACATTGTGCAGAATTTAAGTTGCTACCGAGAGGAAAGTTGGCGTTTTTAAAGCATTTCTTATCGCTTACAAAGTGTGACAAAAATTGTGTCTGCGTATAAGCGTTTTAAAGTCTTATCTGTAATTTTTGACTAAATTGGAAATGAAAATCTGTTTCAGACACATGATTGAACAGTAATAATGTATTATATGTATACTCATATTTTCCCATCAAATAAATACAATATTACAAAAACCCATAAACAAAAACCTTGAAACCAACTGAAAGAATATTAAAAAATGTTTTCTTATCTAAAAAAAAATCAGTTGCGTAGGAAAAATATGTCAATAAAGTATTAAAAACATTGATGGGGCTTTTCATTAAATTTATATAGGACATAATGTATAACATACTTATATACGATTTATTTGTATCTCTTAAATTTTAATGCAGAATATAGATGGGATACCATAGAAAGTAGAGCTGGATAAAACACGATGTTTAAGGCCGATATATCGCTGTTTACATATAAGAACATCGGAAACTTTCGGTACTTTTCCATCTCTAATAGAGAGTTGGACTTCCGTAGGCTTAAAAATATACTTAAGGAGTTACGCCATTAACGTGACCTCAAAATATGGTAAATAAAGACACAATTTTCAGTGACAAAACAACAATCTGCCTTTATAATATAAATATATTTATTGATATTTCATTTCCTATAGATGTTGTGTAATAAAAACAGAACTGTAACTCACAATCTCCTTATCAGTCTTCGCTCGAGCTTCGCAGAATGTCCCAGCACTGGAAACTTCCAATTCTTTTTCTGATCTCAGTTTTTCTGGGAATCGGTTATTTACAAATAAGTTTGTAGTTAAGGAGAATTACATTAGTATATTTAAATATAGGTGATATATATGAGAGGTTGTCTGCCAAGAATAAATTCAATTAAAAATATTCAGTTAATAATACTATATGGTGTGTTTTGTCTCAGTGCAGCAGGACTCCGTACTGATTCCTTTGGGGATTTTGCGCACAAAGCAGTGCGAAATTGAATGTGGGATTTGGCAGAGAGATAGACGGGCGGCGCGCCCCTACTGTGGGCTGTATTTGCGTGGGGTTGGTAATTTTATTGCGATGCTTTTTATGATGTGGCGACAAATTGATATTTCTCCTTGACCGGGAACGGGAACGGGCATGGGGACTGGGACACTGGGCTGAGGGCGAGCGGGGGCGGGCAGAGCAAGTGACTGGCCGCCTTTGAGGGCCAATTGAGCTGCACAGCGGCCACCGCAATGGAGGCAGGACTCTTGATGCCGCCAGGACACATGGCACTCTGGGCGGTCGGCCGCCCGCTGAGCTCCGCTCGCTGTCTTATAAAATAATTAAGTCTTAGCCTCTATTTGTCCCCTTTGTCTGTCCTGTCGGCGCGGCGGTTTCTGTGTGTGTGTTTGTTGTTCGGGTGTCCGTTGTGCGTGCGCATCCTAGCGAAATTAAGGACTTTAGCGCGATTTTCGCCATGTTTGCCGCTGCCATTGTCTGTGTGCCGACACAGGGATCTCCCGTTAAATTTGAAACTTTTACTTTTCTTTCTCCACCCCTCTCATTCCCGGCCATTCATTCGGCGGCATCGGCTTTATTCCGTTTTCCTTGTGCTGAAATCAACTGTAAGTTAATCGCATTAATCCCCGCGATCGTCTTTCAAGTGGATCCTTTGCGATCCTTTTGCCGGCGTAGCATTCAATTGCGAAATTACAAAGGTTCCTGAGAAGGGTTTGCCATTCACATTGGGTGTATTGGTGGCATTGGATGTATTCAATAGGTTGGACTGCCCAAAGATAGCTGCCTTATGCAAATTCATGAATAGCAAACGGGTCGTATAAGTGATATTCGTGAATGAGTTGAAACTTTGTAAATTTTGTCAGTTAATTGTATTTATTTGCTATAATTTTGGGGGAGTTCGTGTTTTATGTTCTTTAAAGTATACCTACTGGCTGCGATTCCCACGAATAATTTTGTAAAACGTTTTCGCAATGACTTTATAGATTATACCTATTTTCCTTTATAATATTATGTTAAAAAAGATTAAGATGAACTACAATAAAGTGTGGTGCAACTATTTTTATTTATTAAAACCTTTCTTTTATTCAAAAGATAAAATAGAACACATTTTTAAGTTGGAAATTCGCTGAAGAAGATATATAAAGTAAATTTATCGAAGTGGTTCATTAGCGGCGAGCGTATTTTGCTGTAAATTGAAATCAACAAATAAATTAAATTAAAAAGCGATAATTGCGGTAGGGTTGCGGTTGCTTGAACTCACATCTTCAACCTCACAGCAGATTAAATTATTGGGGCATTCATTGGCATGACGAAATACAACATCTGCGCGGCACATATGATCAGGAATACAAACACTTTGACCGTTTACGCCGCAAGACTGACCCTTCGATTCAGACCTTATCTGTTTAATTAAAACAAACAATGCTTTAAAATGTATTATGAAAATATGTCTTTTTGCACTTACATCGCTGATCTTACAGCAAACTTGGTTTCTCTGACATCCTCTCAGATGTACACGATAATTAAACAGGGTTGTGCATCTTTCAGCGTCAACACACTGATAGTTTCCGGCAGATTCGCAATTGACCGATGCTCTGCTGATTCCCAGAAAAACTGAGATCATCAGAAGAAGAGCAAGTGTCCAGTGTGAAGTCATTCTGCAAAAAGTACGAGCGAAGACTGATGCGGACTGTGAGCTCAACGGGGTTTTATATAGCCAGCGATATAGATAAGCGATTCCATTGACCTTTTCATCATATATGTTATATAGTAAAACATTGCATATTATTGTCCCTGACAACTGATAGAGAACAACAGTTCTCTGAATTGTATAATTGTTATTCGAACGAATTCTAATTGCTGCTTATTTAAATATACCCTTAATTATACTAAATGCATACTTATAAAATCATTTTATTTTATAACTATCACTCGTTTTGTATGCATATTAATCCCTTTCAGATATTTACTTATTTTTGGTAATAATTATATGACTGTAATTCGTGCACTTTACTTTGTTCTCTGATTGCACGCTCTGCTCAACGAAGCTGAACAAATTAAACCAATAATTTAGCTGTCAATTTTGCCATGCTGCGCTGCCCACACAGACATATCGGATTCATGTGCCGTCGTCCATCAGACGGAGGAAGGCTGCTCCTTGGCCATTGATTTTCGGGAGGATTGCTGGCGAAAAGGATTCAATTCGTACAACAATCATAGCTGGCTCGTTCTATGCTCCCAAACGCTGCCCTTGCCTGTATTCCTCCAACTCTCTCTCTCTTTCTCTCTGGCTGCCAATTTCAAGGATGCCGCTGGAAATTGGTAATTTTATACGGTTGGCGGTCCGTGTATTCGCTTGGCTGGTCCGGTTGGTTCAATAACGTCTTTTGATTGTGAATAATACAAAATAATTGCTTAAAATTAAACCGTAAATGCTTTCGGCTCCTGTGGGTTCCACTTGTCGGCTTAATAGGTAATACGAGCAGATCCAGTCTGTTCCCTGCTGTTTTGAGTACAATGAGAATAGGGTTTCAAAATGTTGCATATGGTGAACTATAATTGGTTAAAATAATGTCCAAAATGATGGTCTATTTTGTCTTGTTTAGTGTAGGTAATTCGCAATGATTAAAAGCAATGACAATGACACATGTAATCTTGGTGAAACAGAAACATATTTCGCGCAAGTGCGTAATTTTAATATATTTGTTTTTTTTTTAAACCAATAATTAAATACTTAGTTTGCACACAATCCGCTTCAATTTATGCATATACGAAAAGGATAAATCCATCAGTCGCAGAAATCCTTGATAGAAAGCGGGGAGTCGAGGTTAAGTAATGCGTAAGGAAATCGGTATGTAAACGTAAGCGGAAACGGAAACTGTTGAACTGTTGAAATCATAAAATATTACCGTTCGCTATACAATTTATTTAAATCAAAGTCTAAAGCGTTATTTACGAGCACTGTGGGGTTGGATGGGTTCGTTTTTAGCCCGCTTTTGGTGTGGTTTGGGGGGGTGGCCACTTCGGCACTTCGGGGTGTGTGTGTGTGCGAGTGAGTGGGAGTGTGTCGGGTGGATCGATGGGTTTTTTGGGGGTTTGCGTGTGCTCTTCCACGCTTTCTATCCCGCCATTGTTTGCATTCTGAAAGAAGACAAAAGCCAAGCCCCCAAAAGCGAAGGAAAAGCGCGTCACACAAATTTAGCTGACTAATAGCCACAAATAGCCGAAAGGATGATAATGATGTGATGGGTGGTCAGCATAGCTATGCTATGTTACACTCTGAAAAAATTTATAAACAAAATAAAAAGGATAAAATATATCAAATCCATCTGAAAAATGATTTCACCTCTTGTATTAGTTATAAATCTTTCTTCTAAAGTTATGATTAATTAAAAATGTATACAATTTAAAAAGAGTTTGTTAAAATTTGGAGAGATTGAGGAGACTTTGAATCATTTTAAAAGGTGTATAGAGGTAAGATATATCCCAGATATGTATAGGTAATACTTCAAATACCGAATAACTTATACTAGTTCTATGGTTTAAAGCTGAACAAATTCTGTACTATTAATTTTGACATAAGAGACTTCCCATATATTATCTAATCACATAGGGGGAGGAAATAATTTGTTATAATAACAAATAATTTATTTGCGATAATTTTTCTTGTTTAAAATTACGTTATCATGGGGAAGGGAGTTCCTTATTATTTACTCCTAGATGTCAGTACACTCTAGTGGCCCTTGCGATAATAAGCACGTGCTTGTTAGGTTTAGGTGTTAGTAGGAGAAAGTATAGGTAAAGATTACATGCTTGAATAATTACTCTTGATTACATAGGGGGTTGGGTTAGGTATCAGAAATCATCAAAAGCGTATTACGTACAAGCGTAACATGAATTAATTTAAATTCAACTTCGATTTCGATAATGCAGGGATGCCACAGAAATTATGCAATAAAATAGCACGACATTCCTTGAACACTTTTTTATTTAAACTGGTTGTATCATTTTGCTGTATATCCAAACCAGCTTCTTTTTAATTTAATCCTATTAGGGAAACTATTTTGCATTTAGTGAGTAGACATTGCCCTCAGTGTACACAGTGCTGATGGGGGTGGCGTGGAATAAGGACTACAACTCCATTTGCTTTTAACCATTCCATTTCATTCCATTCAGATCATGGCATGTCCACTCCACGGTTATTGTTTTGCCATGCTTTCTGCCTATTATACAAAATGCTACACAGAGCCAACTAACAATGGTCCTTGCCTTGCCCACTTGCCTAATGTTCCCGGACTCCGGAGTTTGTGTTTGTTGCCAAAATCGAAATTCGGAAAATACGGAAATTGAAATGGAGCAGAAACTCCCCCC
>JAEIIG010033939.1:0-17261 GCA_018904695.1 Drosophila parvula
ACCTGAAAAATTGAAAGTAATTACATAGGACAGAGTAGCGAAGATGTAATCCACTTATACTGACAGACCGAATTCTTTTTGTGTTTGCAGCGACATAATCATTTATTGGACCCAAGCTTACAGATTGATTAAAGTCAATTTTCAGATATATTGGTCCCTCTCTATAATGAACATCGAACTCTATTATCAGAAAATGTTCCGAAATTATTTTAAATTCCTCCACATGCTCTAGGTTAAGCTTATTGAGGTAGAACGATGCTGGCCGTAGTCTGGGATCTTCTGAGCTTCGAATTCCCGATATCTTCAAAGTCGATATATTTTTAATTTCAGTTGTAACTGCGACGATGTTTATCTCAATAAAATGTTCATTCGTCCACTTCAAATATAAGTTAAAGTCCACAGATTCCAGTTCATATTCGTTTGTAATTACCAAATTGTTCTTGATCTGGCAAGTCTTGTTACTGTTTTTACTGCCATTCAAATAGTGTTCACAATAATCGTTTCGAATATTATTCAAAGTGTATCCACCGACTAATGTATAAGAAACTAGAATCAAATAATACCCAAGAATGCTCCACATTTTTGAGTCTGAATTCGAAAAGAGATGGATTTGCACTGAGCTCCAAGTGCAGCCATAAAAATATTTTGTGGATAAAATAAAATACGATGTTAGGGGCAACGCAATTCCCCTGTGCACTATTTAAAACGTTCTAAGAACATTGAATTCATTTACTTTCTGATATGACCTAATCGCAGTTCGAATCCCACATTTTTGATAGTAGAGAGTTAGCGAATGCGAGAAACTGTGAAAAAACTTAAAAAGAAATGCCAGGGGAATTGACGTAATATATATTAACGCTTGATTTCGTAAATTTCTCTTATTTTTTGTATTAGGTTCATCTTGTTTAAAAAAAAAAGCTCTACTTATGATTTGAAAATCAGGGCAGTAAAAATTTTCATGTTAAAATCTAGAAATTATTTGTATAGTGTATTTCTGGAATTCCATATCTTACAATTTCCTCTTCACACATGCTACAAAGTTTCTGATTGTACACATTTCCAATTTTGTTATTGTTTTGGCTTTGTGTTTGTCTTTTCCGCGGGATAAAGGATAAGGAGTTTGCCGAATAAGTTGTGGTGTGATTGTGTGTCCGATACTGATTGCTCTTCCCAGTAAGGCAGTGCCTAAAGTTGAGTGTATGTATGTACGTTTTGTTTGGTATTGGCCACTTGGGTATAAATATAATTAAAAGCGGGATTTCATTTTGGATTTTCTGGGCCGAAAGGGGTAAAAGCTGATTGCCAGCCAGGAGAAAAGGAACGGGAACGAAGCGTCACCGCTCTGCGTGTGCATGGGCATGAGATGAGAGCCAAGGATAAGCATCTTATGTGCGTGGGTTCGCATCCTCGTCCTCGTGTTCGTGTGACTTAAATCTGCCCTGAATGGCTTCGCCAATAATAAAGTGATGGCAGTGGAAACAGTTCAGCACGAGCGCTTCGAATGAAAAGTTTCGCCCAGCCAGAAAGTAGAGATAAGACCGTAAAGGGGGAATTGGATGGATGGAAAGCTACGAGATACTAAAGACGACTGCTACAAAAATGAAATTATTAACTGACTAGCATTCGAATCACTTCAAAATCATTCCTATTTAAGTACTGAAACATAAGAGAAGCCACAGTGCACGCCACTGCTTCTCGAATTTTATTTTTTGTATTCCTTCAGTTTATTTTCCTTTATACTAATAAAATATTTTGTATAATTTAATAAAAAGAAATGTGTTTTGAATTTATTTGTTTATTTAGTGATATTTTAAGTGAAATTCAATTACTGTTAAGAACACCTTCCCCTCCTGAGTTCTTACCTTGATTTTCGGAGAATATCAGAGAATTTCACCGGGAAGGTCCTTGCAATGTCCCAGATATGGACAAAAAGCTGGGACAGCTGTCCTAATCTGGAGCAGTGCTTCCACAGAAATGTCGGGCATAAATCATTGAAACGCACATTGGAAGCCCACGAAATCCGGAGCTGGCGAGATGGAAATTGAAATTCAAAGAGCATTCCACATATTTAATGCCCGGCATACGCCATTCAAATGCCGACCAGGACGAGAGCGAGTACCAGGACCGGACCTACAGGACTAGGCTCAAAATGTGAGCTGAACTAAGAATTTATGCGCTCAGTGTGCGTTATTTATGATGCGAACAATTTGGAGAGGGGGCGCACTGCAAGATGGGCTTTTCGGGGCACACAAAAAGTGGCACAAACTTGCTATAAAATAAATTAATCTGCCGCACAACACTTGTCAAATGGGCGTAGTCCTCCTCCTCCCTTATATAGTCTGGCTCATTTGGAACACCGTCAGCATCATCATCATCTTCATCATCTTCATGTGGAGCATCTGGCTGCTGCTCGTTGGCTGCCTCCTTCCCTCCGTACTTTCCCGGCTTCCTGCTATATATAGTATTATTTTATTTTTTTTTTGATAAAACAAGGGGAATACCAAACATGTAGTTAGCAGGAATACATGGGTTTTTAGTACGATTTTTTAAAGCTATGTCCACATAATGTAATGTAATATTGGATAGTGGCGTTCTTACATAAAAGAATACTTAAATAGTTAAAGCTTCAAAAGAAAAGTGTATTAATTTCACATTTTTTTTATAATAAATAAAAATAGGAATATAAATTATGGGAAATTTAAATTAATAGTCTATGAAAAACATATTCAAAAAGAATAACGTAAATACGTTTTTATGAGATATTATATATGTATAAATAATTATCAGAACCAGGCGCATTTTAAACGTTGTGAAATAGTAGTAGTAACTTGAAAAAAAACTTTGGATATGTATAAAAAAAATGCAATATTTGGCATCTTAAATCCGCGACAGATTTTCCTGGATTCCTTCAGTGGCAATGCGACCATTGTTTCGCTTCTTTCGTCGCTGCTCGTGATTTTTCTTGGGCGGACTTCCCTGGCGGCTCCACTTTTCCACTTTCCCCCGCTTCCTGCCAACTCTTCACACCAAATGTGTTTACTTCTGCGCCATTTATCTTGCTTTGGCTCCCAGCTACTACAATAAGCGAGTGCCAGTGAGAGAGACAGAAGGAGAGAGCAAGCGAGAAAGAAGACTGGAGGCCTGGCCTTGCCGGAGCTTTCCTTCCGTTTGTGTCCTGTGTCCTTTCCCTATTCAGCCGCTTACCATTTTTTTTTTTGTTCTCTGTGAATGGGAAAAGTCAGCGGGGAAAATCAAAAAAAAAAAAAAAAAATCTTGCTGTCGCTGCCACTGTCTCTGCCTGCCTTTCCTTGGTAACAATTTAATTTTCCCCGCATAGTTTCCCAGGCGCTGGCTGCGTTTAATGGCAGGGAGGCAAGTGTTCACCAGACGGATTATCATTTTCGGCCATGCGAATTAAATATGCAAACGAGCCAAGATTTCTGCTGATTACTGAAAAAGCTTGTATACCAAATTGCATGGCCTACTTTGGCCAAGTTATGCAATCACTGCCAGACCATTTGTATGTACATGGAAACTGAATAAAAAATAAAGAAAATATGGCAAATCTTTGAGAAATGTTAGCTTAAAGTATCGGATATTTAATCAGGCTTTATTCTAGGTTAAGTAGTTTGTTAGAATACGTTTATTTACTACATATATATATTATCTGTCATAATGCCCGCTGAGCTTCTCGTATATATTTTCCCTTCTGGTCTTGTGTTGGAAAGTTTCTCTAGTAATTCCTGTGGCACACAATTTGATGGGTGAGCAAAGACCTCGCCTGTTTAATAGTAGTCACTAAATCGCTAGTTAAACACATCACAAGCAAACTGGCGATTACTTCGACACAAAGCCAGCAGGCAAATGGATCAACCAGAAGCCACTATCCAACCACCAGCACCACTTGCGGCATTGTTCTGGGAACGGACCCACGCAATAAATACCAAAATGCACTGAACAAAATTCATTTGGGAATAAAAAGAAATTTTTTTTAAACAATTTTCATACAATTTTTTTTGGGCATAAATGAAACTCAATTGTCAGATGTGGAAATATATAACGCAATAAGATATATCAACAAAGATTTCCGGCTTAATATCATATAGAATATATCGTTAAGGTTGCTAAATCGATATCGATATTTGATATATATGTATATATAAAAAAATATGGCATTTAACTATAAAGCGGCGATATTATTAGAACAAATCTTTTAAAATATCGAAAAATATCGCATATAACAACACTGTACTTTGTTATATATTATTATTATTATTATTATATATTATTTACAAAAATTGTTTGATATAACAATGAAATTCCGATATTATAAAAAAAAGTGGAAAGTGCTATTTATTTTATCTGTCAGTTTTTTTTATTATTTGATTGTATTTAAAACTTTTTTTTAAATTAAATATTGTATTGTCTACTTTTATTCCTAATCGAATTAGGTTTAAGTTTTAAGAATATCGACTTTTTGCACATTGTATATCGCAACATCAAATATCGATACAACAATGATATATCAATATTTTCAGCTTTCTCTAGCCAAAACTATTATTGCTTGTCAAACCAACTTCAAAACCTTATGTCTTAATAGTTTCTGCCAGTGTAGATCAGTCCCATGAGGTCTGTGCACGCTTTCCATGGCTTTCGATAAGAGCCCCATGGAAATCCACCGACAAAGGCACCTCGAATGACCATTACTCAGTGGATGCGAGCAATGCCTCCTTTTTTTTTCATTTACTCATTAATCAGCCATGGAGACGGCATACTAATTTGTTGGCCAATCAGCCCCACGTCAAAAATTTGCCCCCACCCCCCCTGCAAACTGATTTGGAAATTTTTCTAAAAAAAAAAAAACGAAAATTGGTAAACGGCAAATTCCGCAGCGAGTTGGTGGTAAAATGGAAAAAAATGTTTTGGCCGCAGTACGACAGCGGCAGCTGGCGCTGACAGTGATGCACTGTCTATGAAGTCTGCGCAAAGCGCCTGCACATTCATATTTATTAACTTGGCCAGGAGGCAGCTCAGGCCCTGACCCGACCCGACACGGTCCTGATGAGGCCAAAACTGACCTTGCTGACAAATCTCTTACCAATCAAGGGGGCGGCAGCACTCGGAATTCGCAGGAAATGGGAATGCGGAATGGGTATCAATCAATACCCATTGATTCGAGCCGCTGGGCGGTGCTTGGTCTCGTTGGCGCCAATTAAGTGCCCATAAAAAACGGGCTAGAGCTCCGACAGTTTGCTAGCTTGCCAGTTTCCCAGTTTCCCCGATTGTCTCAACAGCCAGTGCCCGTGTGTGTGTTTGGGTGTATGGACGGACATTGGTGTGCATCCGGGTGTGTTGGCCCAGGGGGGGCCTCCAAGTGGCCGTTAGGGGAATACTACATACATAGCTCACAGATTGAAAGGCGGCGACGGTCCCAAATAGTGAATCTCCCAACAATCACCTCCAAAGGGTTAACTCTAAACACCGAAATCGGAAGACCATTCGGCGTTAAGCTTCAATATATACTTTCCAATAATTAATTGTTGATTTATTTAAGAAACTGATAGTATATAATATCGCCCTATATTATACCTGGAAAATAACCTAAAAATTAACTTATAAAATGTGCAAAAATGTGCAAAGAACAGTTTTGGGAACACTGCCCGAGTGGAAACGCAGCTCCTCTGGCTGTGTAGCGCAAAAATGTTCGCCCAAGGAGCCAGCCACTCTCAAGTACTTCACATGGCCACAATTTTGGGAGAGGGGCGGCGGGAAATGCCACTGGGTGGGGCGGGGTAGGTGGACCTAGGGGATGGTTAGGGGCAAACGGAAGGGGATAGTGTCGAAGAAGTGTGTCAACCGACGACAGTCAACAGAGGGTTCATGTTGTGTAGTGTTGCATACTTTTTGGCGCCTCAAATGTTTGCCCGCCTTTTTTTTTGTGGGGGGGGGGGCGGGTCTCGAGCGTAGGCGGAGGGCGTGGCCAGTCGGGGTGTATATGCACTATAAATTAAAGCTGCTTTGAATATCTGTTGCACATTCTTTGCAAGGCAAGCCAAAACGCAAACGTAATTAGCAAATGGAAGTGCCAGTTGGTCCGTCGACAGCCAAGTTTTATTTAACCGCTTTGGACTTTTGGTGAGAGCTCGACGGGGATATTATTAATTAAATTTTTTGCCAGCCAAGGGAGCATTTTCTTTTTTAATTCTACACCTTGGGGAACCATTTTGGGGTTTCTGCGAATTATATTTTGAACTAACTTATCCAGGGGAAAAGCTTTTAATAAAGGTTTTTTTTCATATACAAGTTGTTGGACTTTCCTTCAAATGCTTTCACTTAGCATAGAGTCCACAGTGATGAAAGGTAATACATCTCAAATTAATATTAATAGAGATTAAATCTTTAATAACAGGTAAAAAAAATGTAAATATCACAGGAATAAATTCTGGGCAGAACCCACAATTCATTTCAATTCGTTCTTAATCTTCTAAATTATTATCCTGTAGTTCCATTTTTATTATTTATTTATTTGTTTAAGCAAACGCCAGCAAGTGGTACTCTCTTTTAATTGCATTTTTGACTTCTTGAACTAAGTAAATAAGGAAGGAGAAATAGATAGACGGAATTGTAATATTACATTTCCCAGGAATATATATACATAAACAAATGAATTGCAAATATTTGGTCACGAAAAGCGAAATTAAAACAAAACGGCCAAGAAAACGGGCATCAAGACTAATTAAATAATGCTGGGGATTTCTTTTCCCTCTTCCCCCCCGCATTTCATTAAGTTTCTCATTTATTTATTTTGAGCAAAAAATCGAATCCGGCTGAGGAAATTCGCATTATTTCTATTTATTTTTAGATTCACTCCTAAGTCTGCCCCAAGGGTCTTCGAGTCCTCCTGGGCCCAGTCTCCACCAATTCCTGGCCCCCTCTTCCTGGCACATTGACCTTTTCCGCATGACTTTCGTTCTGGGCTACAAAATAAAAAAAAAATAAAAAAAAAAATGAAAAAGGGGGCAGGAAATGGGTAGGGGCTGGAGGCAAAAAACAGGACAGAGCTGGTCAGCAGATGCCTCGGGCAGGTGCGGCCGTAATTCGCAAATTGACTGACAATCATGGGCGTTACGGTCGTGAAACACCTACCGGGGCCGCACTCGAGCAGTTTACATTCAAATTGGGAAGATTTGACAGTTTGTTAGGTCGCTGCGGGTGGATTCTCGTTATCTTTCCGCCTTTTATGTTCGTAATTTCAAGTTTTTATATTCCGCATCGTCCTGCAGTCTGCAGTCTCATTCGGATTGCACACTTTATGGCTGGCTCTAAAATAAAGAAAAGGGGGACGAGCTCGCTTATTACTTTAAGTAGCTTCTAAGCCAAACAGAAAGGAGTTGCTCCTTATGCCGGGGCTAGACAACAAAGAAGCTGCAGCGGAGAGCGGAGGACAGCATCGCAGAGAATCCTTAAAGTCGCCACAAAGGCGGCCAGAAAATCTGTCCAGAAAAACGTGCCCAGAACTTAACATTTTTTATAGCAGAGAGAACGCTGTTAGGCAGCCATTTTCTCTCTCGTCCTGCAGCAGGACTTCTGCATCCTTTCTCTCAGCCAGAGCGAGCTCTGTTACCCGGTAATTTATTTTAAAATAACAGAAAACTTCAAAACTAAGCCGATTCGTTTAGTTTATAATAGCACATAGTTAATATTTAAGTTTTATAATTTACATTTTTAAATTTAAGAGCTTAAATATTACAAATTTAGTTAGAGGATATATTTAAAGAGTTTAAATTTAAATTTAACAGAGCCTACCTTTTCCCTGTATCTGTTAGTTAACAGTAGCAAAGACCACAACCAGGCGGCGGGTGAAAAGTCGCATGCATTAAATTCCGTCTCTCAAGTAAACAGGCTTGATTTTCACTCTAATATATATTTTAAAGGATATATTAATTATTTATAAAATAACTCTAGATACATAGTAATGCCTTCTGTACAAAATGAATTGGTGGTTTAATGGTTTAAGTGTATGAAAAATATATTTTATTAATTAACTTAAAAACTGCAATATAAGTTTTGTAGCTGGAAAATAGATCTCAGTAGTTTTAGCCTCCATTTGAGATCCTGTAACTCCATGCTCTCCTCCACATGCTTCCTAATTACCTTTTTATTTTCATTTCCTACCTTTTTTTTCTCTCTCTCTCTTTCAAATTAACCCAGAGGAAGTGTCTAAAAATATATACATATATCAAAAGACTCGTATTAATATTCAGCAACCCTCAGAACAGAATAACCTCATTTGCCGCTTGGCCCCACGGCGGCGACAATTTGGAGCCATCATCACCTGAGGATGCGGAGGGCAATACGGCACCAAAATGTAATTTCCTCCTACATAATAATTATAAATATTATTCCAATTTTTCAAGCCCCATGCCCGAGCGCGTCGCGGCGGCTCTCGTGGCAAAGTTATCCACTCATCTCGCATGTCTAACGAGCATAAACGAGCCACCAACTCACGCAGACAAGGCCAGAAGTGGAGAATGGCTAATGCGTGCGCCAGGACATGCCAGGATGCGTTCGCATGTGGATGCGAATGGTTGTGGATGAGGGCTCAACCCATCAGGCGACAGCTGTTGCTGCGGCTGCCACTCCAGAGCCAGCAGCCAAAGCAAATCTGAGGAGTCATTCGGGTAGCTGATTCCGCCATCTTCTGGCTTATATTTTTACGGTATTTTAATTTAATGCCTGTTGACATTTGGTTACACGCTTATGGCTGCCGTCGACAACAATGTCCTGCTCCTGCTCCTGCTCATGCTCCAGCTCCTGCTCCAGCTCCTGCTCCTGCTCCTGCTCCAGCTCCTGCTCCTCACCTTGCCTTGGAGCCTCCTGCCCCAATTACGCAGCTTTCCGACAGTTGTTGCGCCAAATTTACGTTGAGATAAATTGTTTGGTTTCCTTCTCCCAGGACCCATGACTAGCAGATGGGACACTTGTGGTTGAGTGGTTCGCTGCTTCGGTTTCTTGCTTCGCTGGTTGAGGGAGACCCTACTCTTAATAATGTTTTTCGTATGCATGACAACGACTGTAAATTGAGTTGCACAAGCCGAGGATAGTTGATTTTTTTTTTAGAGAGAGAGCCAGCTCATTAGTCCAACTTTGTTGGCCACAGCCCACAACCAAAATGTTTTGAAAAGGAGGACAGGCAACGGGAAATATTTGTCAAGACTAATTGGCTTTTAGAGGAAGAAAAGATATAGCACATAGCAAACGTGTTCGAATTATATTTATTTACGAGAATAAGCATACTTAAGCTTAGTTAATAAGATAAGACGTGGAAGTACTTGTAACGAGATCAAGTGGAAGGCTAATCTTGATTAACTTAACTTAGTTAAGCTGTATTTATACTAATACTACAACTAAGATGTATTTCCTAGCTTTTTCTATAAGATTTAGGTTTGAATAATACCATAAAATATTCCAAGATGACCAAGAAGATTTACTTAAATCTACTTAATGCAAATTAATTAATGAAATAAAGTAAAAGATTTTCTTTCATTGCTCAGCAGTTTATTATGATTGAAATACAATATTTCTGCCATTTGGGCAAAACGCTGTGACTCCAGGTTGGGGCAAGCTGCGTGCATTTACAAGAGGAAAATCAATTGATTGCAGGCAGGTTTTCCATTTGGCAACCACATACTATTATATAATAACCTTCACACCTTGTCAGGGATTGGCAATTTTTGGCCTTTACACTTCCCAGGCCAAGAATGTGCAACAAAATGCAGCCAAACGAATCGGCTGCACTTCCTGGCATTCTAACTCGATTTGCATGTTGTGTACGAAAAATACGTTTTATCTCAGAGCCTGCACAAGAGTCAAGCGAATGGCAAATTCTGTGACGATGATGATGCTGGTGGAGGTAATTGCATTTTCGTATCGCAAGGCTAAGGCCAAAGGTCGAAATTGTCATAATTAATCACTTTAGGGGGTAGCCAGCCGTCGGGCACTGACTGAGGTGAGTAGAAAGCCCACAGAAAAGCCCAAAGCTGGTCATAAAAATCATAAGCCAAGTTAAGGCCCCAAATGCTGGCCGGCTGCACATGAAAGTTAACCTCATAAGCCGTTTAATTGAGTTATATGCGTTTTAATGAAGCTGCAAAGCGGGAAAACGGGAAACAGGTAAGAGGAAGGCAGCTTAGTCACGTCCCTCGGTACCGAGCGCGTGTAAAATGCATTAATTGAGCGTAATTAATACCACAACGATTGCCTCAAGGACAATTCTCAGCTCGTGTGTGGCTAAATCGCTTTCGTGGATATTATATAGCGAAATTATTGCAATTCCGGCATTATTTTAATTAATGTTTCCATTTTCCACCGACATATAATATATGCAAAATGGCGGTGTTCTGCAATTACTGCTGCAACAAGGAAACAAATTGGCTCCTAACCACGGCCAGCCGACTGTATTATGTTGATTTGTTTGCCATTTTGCCATATAAATTTCAAATATGCCATCGGTTTTTGTGGGCAGCAGGGCAGTATAATCGGGTAAATTGAGGAGAAATCAGGGGGAATTGTTGTGTCGGGGGACTGCCATTCAATGCCCGCGATAACAACGTTGCATTTTGTCATTAATATTCCGGATTTATGGGAGGATATGGAAAAGAGTAGAGGGATTTAATTGATTCTGGTAAGGGGTTTAAGAGATACACAAGTCAAAATAGAATTGGACAGAACATGGGGGATGTAATAACTGGGGAAATTGTTCTGTATAATTCCAAGGGTTAAGAGAGTAGAAAAGTTGCAATCAATTAACGTTTGTAGATTATTATTTATTAATGATGACATTATACACTGTTTGCAGGTTTTAATTGTAGAATTTACAGATTTACATATTTTTTTTGTATCCATCCCTACTCCCCAATCTTTATGTGGTTATATTTTTATATTTTACTAGTCTTTTTGAATCCTTTTTGTTGGCAAGTTAAATTTCCTATTAAGAGCAAATCGCATAATCCTTTCATCTTCAAGCTCCTTTGATGGATATCGACAGAAACCACAATGACAACTTTCGAACCGAAAGAATTTACATATCAATATGGGTAAAGCCCGTCTCCATTCGGGGCCAAAAAGCGCCTAAGAGTATGCAAGTTACTGGCATCCCACCCACTCTCCCAAGCCAAAAGCCCAGACATCTCTGCCACAACAACAACAACTAAAAACAGAAAAGGAAAAAAATAGAGGAAATAACTAAGAAATTTTGTATTTATACAGTTGCCAGGTTTTTGCTGGAAAAAGTACACAAACAACAACTAGTTTCTGGGACGCAAGGACGAGACCAAACAACACAGGCAGACGGCGAACTAAAAGCGCATTTCGAAAATCGAAAAGACCCGAAAGAGCCACAAAATATGCAACCGCAACAAACCAGCTCAAAAGCCACGCCCCCACACACTGCGAGTGGAAGTGTGTGTTGGGATGGGCGGGGTGTGCGCCGTGTGTGTGCACGAGATAAATGCACGGAACGCGCACAATTAAATATTCAGAGCGAATATTTTTTGTCGGTTTTCGCCAGTTGCCATTGCAGTTGAGTACCAACCACGCAACCAACTAACCAAAAAAAAAAAAAGAAACAAAAAAAATGCAAAAAGGGAAACCGTAAATACTCTATCAAATATGTAATATTTACAATTCCAGTAAATATTGAATATATATTAAGAGTGGCAACTATTTAAATTCCTACTTATCATTACTTATCATTACATGGTATTCCCTAGATCCCAAACTGACACAATATATATTACATTATCCCTGAAAGGGTATCTACAGTTTACAGTTACCCTAAACTATCTCTCAACTATAAAATGGCAAAAGAAAAAAGTCTTCGTTTGGCAATGTTGTTCCAACACGTAACGTTCACAACGATATGCCCTAACCCATCAGTAGTTTTTTTGGTTTATCTCCGAACATGTACATGTGACTATCTTTGCAGCTGTCTGAAAGTTGTCGCTCATAAAAATTGTTTTTTTTTTTACGAGCTTAATACATTTTGAAAGTTATTTATACGATTAATGTTATCTAAAGTCTGTTTAAAATACAAATTAAGCAAATTAGGTTATTGTAAATATTTTAGACGCCATGAAAACTGTGTCTTTGTCAATAGCTTTTCCGCACACAGTAAACATTGTACTGAAATGAAGAATATGCAGGCAGGGGGATAGTGTCTACCCACCCGGCTGCGTAAAGCTGCTTGCGGTGAATGTGAAAAGAGTTGGAAAAGCGGAAAAGCAAGCAGGCCTAGCTAACGGCTGACAGGCTACAGGTATTCCATTCCTGTGTATGCATATGGAAAGCGCACTCCGCGCTGTCAGAGGAAGGGGCTCACAAATGCCGATGACGACAATGATGATGGCGCTGATGACAGCGATGGTGGCATTGGTGGATGCGGCTTCCGTTTCCGGTTTGCGGGCCAAGGCAGAAAACCTCCATGGCAGCCCTTCCCGCACTCTAAGCCGTGTCCATTTGCCCGTTATCAGTCGTTAGCACATAGAATTTTGTTACCCAACTGCTGGTGCTGGTGCTGGTGCTGCTTCAGCTGCCTTTGGGGCAATTTCTGGTATTTGTGTATCCATTTGGTGTGTTGAAGTTTTCCCATTTAAATGCGACAACTTCCTGGCCCTTGGAATGGGTGGAGGGGTGGTGTTGTGAGTGAAAAGTTAGTCGAGTGCATTTCCTGCTGCAAAATGTTGCATTTCCTTTTGCCGCATTTTGTGGACACTGGTCAAAGTTTTCGGGTTAAACTTATTTTGATGATTAAGTGGGCCACTTTGGAGAGCGGCAAGTCAATAAGGAAATTCCGGCTATGCAAACAGGTTTATGTCTGAGCTTTTGGGGGGGGAAGCATACATGAATTTGCGATTATCTTCCACGCCGCTTAATCCTTTAATTGCATTTTCCTAACATAACCCCAGGACGAGCGCCTCTCGTCTATTTTCATTATTATTACTTTTTCAGCTCCCACAATGGAGAGGGTCAGAAATATGCACACTCACACGCGAAGCCCCCAAATGTGGAGGAGGAAGGAGGAAGGGCAGCTGCACCATGGCGTATACGTAATTTGCATTACAATAAACCCGCCCAGCCTCCACTTCGCCATCATCGCTCGTCGTCGTTCATCGCTGCAAGGTGTATAATTTTGATAGCAATTCTACAAAGGCCACAGAGCTGCGGTTGGCTGTACTTCGAGGGTTTGCTGGGAAAAGGAAGTTTGCAGGGGGTCGGTGAGCGTTGCATTTCAATTGAAATAACAATAATTGTTTGCAGCAGCCACTGCCGTCGTTCTCGTTCCCCAACCCCCCAAAACCCTTCCGCAGTGTAATGCTTTGTTTTGTGGCCTGGCAATTCTTGCTCTTCTGGCGCCTCCGTCTCGTGAATGGAATGGCAGGCAGCATCGGATGTTGAATGTCAGTGACTGGCACACCCCCTCCGGTTGCAACCTCTGGATGGGGCATCTAACCTCTTGTGGCTGGGCAAACCTCTTGGATTCACTCCAACTTACTAGACTGGCGAGGCCTTTGACCAGTATATTTATTTATATTTTTTATTCAATTAAATTTATCAAAGAAACACGTTTTAAAGAGGCATTTTTTTAATTATTATATTTTTTATTTTAGATACATAATATCTTTCCTTATAAAATGAATGTCTAGAGGCAAGGGACCCTGGAGGCTAATAAATGGCGTCCAGGAATTCATAATATTAAATTTGAAGAATATTGAATTAGTACATGAAAATTGTAATTTATCAATAATTTTATTTAGATTTATTATATTTGTAAACTTCATATATATAGCTTATAACATATCAAAACTTTTTTGCTGCAACTTTTTTGGATATTGAACCATAGTCTTAGGTTTCTTGCTGCCTTTAAAAATTAAAGAGATATTTGAACGGATTAATTATGTATATTTTACCGGACCTTAAAGGTTTGCCGAGCTGTAAGTCTCCACCAACATAAACTATATAGATTTTACTTATTTCAACTTGTGACCATGTATTAAGCACACAAAGCAGAGAAATATATGGGGGAATATTCCAATATCCATCCTCCATATACTATATGTCGATGCCCATAATGGACAACCGAATAGCCTTTGACCTTTAAATTTCTCATAATTAGTGCCTATTTATATTTATTATACATTTGTTCTCTTAATTTACTACTATGACAATCTGTTGGGCTCTTTAACTGAAATATGATCCTTTCTATATATTGTGAGTTTGTCTCTTTTAGAATGTAATCACTTGAATCTTGATAAATTCACACTTTCTTTGTTTAATTATAAATTCACTTTAACCCAAACAAACACAACTGTGCTTCTCCAAAAAATTAATTTTACGAAATAGCCACTGTAAAATGTGGAGCTGATCTTATCTTAGATTATTTTTATATTAGATTAGATGTTAAGAGAGAATAATATATTGGCGGAAGAAAAATAAATAATAAAATAAATAAACTTTCTGAAGCATGTAGCTAAAAAGCATAAATAATAAAAAGAACGGTAAAAAGTTTCGTTTATTTATAAATACAAAATATTCTGTTCAATTTTACCTGTGTTTTAATTATATTTATTTTTCTCCAGGCATCATTTTAGTTAAAGCTCTTGACAACTATGAATAATAATATAATGCACATCATTATATAAATAATAAATCCAAATGTAATAAATCAAAAATGTACAGAAACAAACTATGTGGTTTTATAAAAAATAATTAGACAGACAAAGCTATTAATGTCCACATTAATAACTTGATATGATGCTCTGAACATAAAAAAAGGACATTACAAATTCTCGTAAACCTTCGTCAGATTTAGTCAATAATTGATGGGCTTAAAGTGCAATGTTTTGTTCTGTCAGGTGTCGCATAATCAGCTTTAAGCAGTTCATCGCGGCTTATATTTATTCGAGGAATACTTCAGAGCAACCGAACCCACCCCCCTGCCCAGTTGGGAAAATGTTTTTCCTCACTTCACGCTCTAAGTGATTTTCAATTATGAAGAGCGACACGGTAGGGAGGAGGATTCCGGAGGATGTGTCGGGAACTGGCGACCAAGTTTACCTGCCGAAGAGGAGGGAGGGGTATTGTTAAAAAATGTCTTGCATAAAAAGTTTTTAATTGCCATGTGCTCATGGCCAAAAACGAAAGAAAAAAAAAGTAAGTACTAGACGAGATGGTTTTTTTTTTTACTGTAGTAATTAGTTGCTGCTTCAGTTGCAAATTAAGCCATAATTATGCGCAGCCAGCGACACTCTGAAGGAGTTGACTGAGCCATGAAGGGCCTCGGGACCCCCGTACTCCCATTCCCCACCCTTTCCCTATATCATGGTCCCAAACTTTGGGCAGCTCAAAGTCTAACCGCAACAATTGGCCAACAAGTTGTCGCTGGCCAACAGCTCTTGCAACATAAACACAAAACAAAAAAACCGGACATGCAAAAATATTTGCTTAAAAAACATCAAGTTTGTCGCCAGCCAGCTGGAACGTGTGGCAAATGCAGCGGGTTTGAGTGGAAAGGAACGATGATATGAGAGGAACACTCCGAGTCCTTCTCTCTCTCTCTTTTCCCTGGGAAAATGACTCAAAAAGGACTCGGGCAGGAGCAACAAAAAAAAGGAAAAGTCGCCGACAATTGCAGCTGCTGTGTTACTCTCTTGGATTCCTGTATTCTGGTCATAGACCATTTTCCACCATTGTTATGCCAGATTGCCAGATGAAGGGCGGCGAGTGGGAGTTGAGGCATGAATGAGGGGGGAAAGGAAGGGGATTGAAGGGGCAGTGGCAAGGACATGACTGATAAGCGTGGCAGCGACGCTGTCAAAGGTTGTGATTGATGCACACAGGTTGTAGCTGCTGTCAGGACAGTGGACATGAAGTGCGGACAACGATTGAACTCGCTTCTATAGAACTTAAGAGAAAAAAAAGCAAGAATTAAACAAAATAAAAAGTAGGCTATGTGAAACGGAAATAGGGAATAGAGATCTGGTTTTAAACCAGTTCTAAAGCCACTTGGTAGGGTAAAACATATGAACTTCTAAGGCAACAAGAAGGTCCTTTAAGAATATCTAGCCAAGCTAATTAAAGATATTACTTTGCATTTTACATGAGCTATTTGGATATATTTTATATTGCTTAATAGGAGCCTCCAAAAATCTACTTCAATATCATTTTTGAGTAAATTATTTAGTTTAATTTAGTTTTAAAGCTGTTTCAAAGGGTAAAACTCTCGTTTTGGCCAGCAGACTCACCACTGTACTCTAATTGCTGTTGGTCTTTCACCTTTGCCACTGTCAGCGCACTAACTGTAAGCGATGTTTTCTCGATGAAGCTCAACTGCATTTACACACGTATGTATCTGCATCTACAGTTGCACCCACACACACTGGCACTTCCTTGGTACACCAATAAAAGAGGTGTGCGTGTGTTGTATACTCGGCAGGAGGTTTATTTTTCACTGCGCCGCTAATGTCTTTTTCTTGCACACTTTTTGCTGCCGCCCACTTGGCCTCTGGCACTTTGTCAATTCGCAAACAAAAACGAATTGCACACGGGATTATCGAAGAGCACTCATACGCATAGGTGTACACTGAACACAGTCGTACACTCACACTTTCGCACTTACATTTCAAGGACATAAGCAAAATAAGCCATAGGTATATTTTAAATACATTTTAATGAAAGCCTTAAGCTCGACATTCTGGCAAGTAAATTAGTCATATTTCATTATTATATAAAGGGGAACATTTTAAATATTATATATTCATGTTACCAAATAACAAACGACGCTGTCTTTGGCTGTTCTGCTTCACAAATATAATATATAGGTTCCTTTTTTCAAATCGTTCGTCATTAAACGATATTTAATTAATTTATTGTAAGTGCTTGATATCAAAATGGTCTAGACTGAGCCATTATCTTGTATTTATAGAGAAATTTATTGATTAATTTACATTTTTCAAGTGGTCTTAAAAGCTTTGAGATTGGCGCCAAATAAAAGAAAAGCAGCAAAGGCATCAGCATAAGATAGGGCTTCAAATAAATAAATTAACTAAATAAAATTAATAATTAATATATAATAATTAATATATAATAATTAATATCATTGCTAAATGTAGGACTTACCCTTTTCTACTTTACTTGTCATACCTGTATACAAATTTATGTCCTGCAACTTAGTTAATGAGAAATATCCGACCTTTTAAAGTATA
>JAEIIG010033957.1:0-14879 GCA_018904695.1 Drosophila parvula
TTTATTTTAAAGGTAAAGATGATTGTTTTTAGATAAACATCTATAAATCTGACTAATGTGCTATCTTTAAAGTTTCGCTATTCACTTAAGAAGTTCCAGAATGTACAGCTTAGTTTCCTATAAAGCAAGAATAATCAATCCTTATTAATATAGAGACTTTCTTCTTCCGAGTTATCCTCACGCTAAAAAGTATCCTGAAGTCGAGTATATTTTCTTTTTCTTGCTCGACAGCGAACTTTATGGTGGTCTCTTTACGTTTGCAATTGCTTTTACTACTCGCACAATTCGCAGTGCCTTCGGGGCGATAGAACTCTTCTTTGTGTCAATGGAAAATTGATGAGGCTTACATAAGTGCACAGCGCCTCTACCCCCTCGTCCTGCACAGACGACATATACGCCCGTTCGGGCATAGGCATTTGCATAAATTAAGGACTTTCAAAAACTCCGGGCCTCGAACTCATAGCCCCCCGACGAGTTTTCCTTCTTGACTTTTCCACAATCGTGTGGGAGAAGCCAACACATGTAAAGCATTTAATGAGCTGTGTGTGTGTGTGTGTTTGAGTGAATGGTGTGTGTGCTTAAATTTATTGAAAATGCCAGGCACATGCTGGTGTTTGTTGTGCTCGGTGCTAGGTTTCCGCCCCTCAAGTCATTATTACAAGCAAAAATGTATTTTTAACTAAAAACTCATTAATTACATTGAAAATTGGGCATAGGTGCGATGTGCGTGTGTGTGTGGAATAATTACCGCATTACAAGCAATTTAATTAAAGCCCAATTTTCGCACATCTGCAATAATGGGAATTGTTAATTAATAGGCCGAATCAAAAGCGGCCAAAAGCCATCAATTCGGACAGCTGTCGAGTGGGCATGAATTGTGTTACACCGGCCGCCTCCTGTTTTGGTCAGGAATTGGAAAATAAAATCCTCTCTAAACGTGCCAAACGTGGCCAGAGCCAGGCCCTGCAGCAGTCGCCCGCGCTGAATATTTATGAAAGTTTTAATATTAAATGGTTTTCTGATGCCATTCGCGGAACCCACAGAGAAGGAGAGAGAGAGAATGAGACTGGCATAAACGAGGCGAAAGAGACAGATAGCAAGTGCTGGCAATCAATGGCAGAAATGCAATTTCCCGCACAGGATATGCAATCATTAAAAGCGCTTGATTATCCGCAGGCCAGCGAGCGAGCGCGCCAGCCAGGCATTGTCCTGTGCCTGCGTCCTGCCATAATGATGCCCCCTAACTGTCACAGTGTGTTCTCCGTATATATATAGATGTATGTATATATATAGCTCCCAGTGCGACAGTTTATGGCGTCCTAATTGAATCGCTTGTCATGCATTTGTCTAATAATGGCGCATTAATTTGCTGTAATGTGGGGCCAGCTTCCGTTTCCCGGAAATCATCAGTGCAGCGTGTCCTGCACGTGACTGGTGTGAAGGTCCTACCTATGGCCCGGGATGCCTGCGCCTGCCCGCCTGCTTGCTCCTGTATGTTAAATATCTCTGTCATGCCCTTTTAACTCGACGGAGACCAAAAGTACACACAGCATTTTCACATTTCTAATTGCCTTTGAAAGCGCTTCTGTCACGCAATTTAAAACTCGTAATTCCGCCAGACTGGGGCCTAAATTCATTAGGCGGGCTTTAAGAGCTCACATTAACCCAAAAGCACACACACACACACCGAGAGACATACACCGCACACACACGCACACATTGCTCACTTGCGGTTGCCATTGGGATATCATTCTCTTTCGCTGCGCTCAATTTAATCGACAAATTTAAAGAAAATTATTGTCTCTAATGGGCAGACGTGCCCACAGAATGCGACCTTTAACCGCAGGCAGGCAGGCAGGCAGGCAGTGTAGGCGGGGCGGAGGCTATTGGCTTTCCCTTTTTGGCTTAGATCCCGGCAGCTGATAACAGTTGAATAATGAACAAATAATGGCTGGCACAACCGTCTTGTCTGCTCAAATATTAAGTATACGCCGGGGAGTCCGTCGGAGCGAGTGAACGAGCCGAGAAATGTGCTATAAGAACCCCATTGGAATAATAGATGAAGAATGCTTGTAAAGCTAAAATGTACAAGCCCAATAATCCGTAACATAACTCAAAACGTCGCACAAGATAATGTTAATTAGAGCACGAAATGTGCAGAATTTGGGATTTGCTTGAATGCATTAAGCATACATTGGTTTAATTTCATTTTCTGCTGGATAATGCGATTAATTAGCACATGATATTGCAGATTTTCAGACTCAAAATCAACATATATACTTAGGGAAGGGGAATTTCTGCATTGAATAATTCATTTGCTGCTTAATAATAGTAATATGTAGGAGGTATGTAGGATTTATTGGTAAATAACAACAAGGGTTGGTATTCCCATTTAAATATTTGTTTGGATACATTTTCTATGTTGAAATAATTATTTTCTTATATAATATTGTTAGCAACTTAAATGCAGGCTACATTTTAGAGTGCTTTTCTCCATTAAAATGAATTGTAGTTACTTTTATTTTTGGATTTTCAGGCCTGACACAGTATAGATTTCCCCAAGAAATTCATCATCCCAAAATGTGCTTTCTTTCCCTTAGAAAATGTAAATTTTCTGTTTTGAATAATCATTTTGCACTTGTTATCCTTTGGGCTGTGTGCTTCCTGCACCCTGACTGCTGCTGCCCTGCGAAAGCCCTTAAAGAGACCGAACATTTTTAAAGTAAAACTGCAATTTGGTTCCTGGGAAAAAAGGCAATTTGCTGGCAGCCACATTTGTTGCTCCCAATGCCAACATGCGGGAAGGTTGGAGTTTCATTTTTGAGAGTGTTGTGGCTCTGGTGCTGGTCGTCGGGCTTTTGTTGGCTCTCGGGGCGAAGCAGGGATCCTCTGTCAACACTGTTGCGTTCTCCTCGTTGTAATTTGATTTGTTTTGGCCGATTGCTGTTGCTGCTGCGGCGTCTACATTGTTTCCCAGCCGGATGATACTTTTGGCTGCACTAATTAATTTTGACTCGCCAAACAAAGGCGGATGCCCTGGGAGATACGATGGCTGCATTGTCTTCGGCTTTGTTTTCTGGCTGGTCATAAATGTCAGCTGGGGGGCTGCATTTCCCAATTCAATCCAGCTGTCAATTTGAGTTACTCCTCTGCAGATATATAGAAACTCATTCGGGCCCGGAGAGCGAAAGCCAAAACCGAAGCCAAAGATTTATTGCCTGTTGCCAGAAAGCCCACAAAATTAATGTACTTCACAGTTGAGTTTAGCAGCTGCCCGGGGTTCTTCTCCGAGTTCCAGGCCAGTCCCTGGTGTGTGTGTGTGCTCAGGCATGTGTGTGTGTCTGTGTCTGTGTCTGTGTGACTGTGTGTGCTTTGGCCCTAATGAAGTTGTTAATGCGAGTGCTGTCCTGCCAATTCCTTCGTCGCGATGGTACTTGCCCCCTGCACTTGTGTCCTATGTCCTGAGTACACACGAAAATCTAATAAGACGCTTACGTCTCTTGCTGTTTGGGTTTTCGGTTGTGTGTATTTGCCCAGGAGGCTTTCACACCCTTTTCGAGGTCAAGTGGGGTCCATGTCCCCGTCCCTGGGCCCCCCAGGCTCTTACATAAGCCATTAGCCAGCGCAAAATGGCAGACCGTGACAGTCGTTCGTTCCTCTGTTCTTTCAAATTTTATTGCTTAGCTTTTTACGGTCAGCGTCTCCAATTTATATATGAGTCGATGAGTCGAGTCGAAGTCCCGGCTAGTTTTTCATCTTTTGCTTGGCCAGCATTTATTTTTATGTCCCTTGTTCTTGATTGGATCGTAAACTTAAGTTTCAGTGTGCCAAGAGTCCTTGGCAATAATCAGTTGGGGTATAAAGAGTTGCAACATCAGCGGTTCAGGGAAGTCCACTTATTTAACTCGCTAAGGCAAGCTCATAAAATAATATATTAATTTTAACTTTAAGGATGGCGAATAGTTTAACAAATCATATTCATTCAACAAATAATTTCGAATATTTAACTATCTTTTATTAGAAGATATTTCCGATATAATACTGATGGCGATATCTTTGTTGATATATCGGAATTTTCTTTTTTATATATACAAATATAAAATACAAAAATTTAATTAGCAAACAATTCTTCTTCACTTCCTTCTGTGTTTCTCCTCTTAACTCTCGCTTTTTTTTCGTGTTCGCCAAGAAGGACACGAACTGAAAGCCAGACAAACTGCAGCAAAATGCAGTTCGGGGCAAACACATTAATCTTTAATTTAAAGGAGGGTCCGGGGACTGCGACTACGCATTGAGCGCTCGCTTAATTAGATGAAGTGAAAGTGGGCGATGCCAGCCAAGACAATTGCAACTGTCAACCCGGGAGAGAACTGGGTCAATTGCCAGTGGCTGGCTGGCTGGCTGGCTGGCTGAATCTAGTGGATAACGGTCGTGCCGGGGCATATTTTAAGGCGAAACAATGCAAGCGGGGCAGTTAGTGGGAGCAGGAGGTGAAAATCTGGCAGCTGGCAATAAGTGCAGGCTAATTTAATTACGGGCTCAAAGTCTGAACTGAAGTCCTCGAGATAACAAAAGAGAGACAGAGATGCAGCCCAAAGTCGGGGCAATCAAGTGCCTGAACCTGTCCCAGGACGCCACCTTCGCACACACACACACACGCACTCGTGAGCCGAAGGATGTGTGTAATTGACAGCGCCAAAGCACACTTGACAGGCTCTCCTCTCGCACACACACACACACAAAACACACACACAGAGACACCTATAAAGCGCGCTCACACATGGCCCCGGG
This sequence comes from Drosophila parvula, assembly GCA_018904695.1. Lineage (NCBI taxonomy): Eukaryota > Metazoa > Arthropoda > Insecta > Diptera > Drosophilidae > Drosophila > Drosophila parvula. Next base: position 4,792 of record JAEIIG010033957.1, read on the forward strand.
AAGTAGGCAACACTCTTGTTTGAAGCCGGGACCAAATGAATATTAAGCGGGGCTCGTATGAAATGATTTTCGTAATTTAATTGAAACGTCAACATTCAGTGCACTCCTCAGGCCTTAATTATATTATGAGTGGCATGGCGCTGCGCCATGCGCCAGACGAAGCGGAGGTGGCTTCGGGTATCCCAAGGCAATTTTCGATAATTGAAATTTTATGGCCCCGTCGCAGAGATTTTTGCTTTTCGCTTTGTCATGGCCACGAGACCACCCCCAAGACCTCGTCGCCTCCCCGTGTATGAAATTGCGCAGAAAGCACCGAAAAACTGTCAATAAAAGTGACATCAAGCCAAGGACTAAGAGCATTTGCCTGATAATTTATGTGTAGCGCCCACAGATTTGGCCTGTCTCTCACGGTATAATGCCCACCCCGAATAATGTTTAATGCACAAGCCCAGAGATAGAGAGTCACTTAAGATACACGCACCCAAGAGGGAGCATGTATCTTGTACCTGTACACCTACACGCATCACACACACATCAAGTTCAAGAGCCAAGGACACGCCACGCCTCATTGAATGACTGGCGAAATTCAGCGGGGGGCGGGGTGAAATATATATTGCCAGGTAAATTTATGCAGCCCTTGTTGTTATTGCCTTTGTTGCTCTCCGCCTGATATTGAAACTCCGGCGTCATAAATATTTTTATGTTCCGCTGTCGCCGCCGCTGCTTTTACTGCATTTGACAGATCTCTTCCACCTGTCGCCTCTAGATTTGTCATAAACAGACAGCCTCCTGCTGCTGTTGCTTCTGCTGCTGCCTAAAAAAAAAAATAAAATAAAACACATAAATCCCCACATACGTCAACGGCAAGTTTTCAAATTGACCAAAAACGCAAAAAAGTTCGTGTTTTTCTCTCCGTTTTTTATGATGCATTTAAAACTTTTGATTATGCCGCAAAGAGCGGTAGATGTTGGCGTATGTAACTTATTTAATTTCCTCCCTCGGCCCCCAACTCCTGCGTGCCGAAAAGTTCATTTAAAGTTTTGTTGCAACCATAAATTCCTAGGCCGAAACCTAAAATATAAACAGCCAAGCCAAGCCAAGCGGAGCGAGTGTATGTATGTATCCGGCAGAAAAAAGTTAGATGCGGTCGTAAATCTGGCATTTGTCAGTTGCCGACTGGATGCTGTACCGCCTACCAACGCGCACTGAGAGAAATTGGGGTTTAGAGCAGGTATTTCAAGGTGCATTGCATTCTTTTCAGCGAAAAACGATAACCATGCTATTATTTTTAAAGGATTTTATGCACAGAAAGTGGCACAAAGAGCATGAGTTCAAAAAAACTAGCGAAAAGTCCGACAAAAATAATAAATAAATAAATAATTAATATTATATCATATCGAAACATATCGCACTTACTCAGGATAGAAAAAAATGCGGAAATACGGAAATTGTATTTATATTATTCGACGTTTTAATTGGCAATCAATATTTGACCTATATTTAATTTAATTTTTCATTAATTCCTCACATTTTTTTGACAAGAATAAAAGTTTAAAGTTTAAACTAAGCTTTGGCTCATCCTTAATATCTTCATTTTAATAATAATCCATTAATAATCCATTATTTAATCTGATTTATGCTAAATAGTTTAGGTAATAAACATTTTAGCGCCTAATACGATTCTGATCCCACAAAACTGCCAACCCATACCATTTTTTTTAAATATGTCTTTCGTAAAATAAGGAAAGATTTAGAAAATTTGCTAAACACTCTTAAAATTCTACGATTTTCTGAGAGTTCAAATGCTCTTAATTTCTTTCCCTGCTAGAAGGAAAACCCCCATTTTTCTACTTCCAATTTTCGCACAGTGCCTAGCGGAAAACGTGCAACTCAGTCGTCCTCTAATTGGCCTTTTTATGCACACAGGCACACTCGACATCATTTCCATTTCCAGGGCCATTTCCGTGCCAAAGCAGTTTATCACTCTAACTATGCACATTCAGTGGATCCTCCTGCTGCTGCTGCCCTCCATCTACCCTCCCGTCCTGCATTTCGATTCAATATTACTCATACGTACTGGATGCCGCCTGCCTTCTGGGCCCAGCGATTGCCGGCGGGTTAACGAAGCCCTTGAAAAGGGGGGCGCGACTCGAACGCAAACAAACTGCAGGCAAGCAGGCGAACAGGCGTCGGGTGTCCAGCTTTCCCAGCTTTTCCAACTGCAACAAAGTGCTAATCTGGGGGGGGGCAGGAGATCGGGCGCAGGAGCCTGCTGCTGCTCCTTCGCCGCTTAATCGCCATGTGCGACAGGCTTAACTTGTCGGCTTTGAGTGTCAGCGCTGAGCCTCGTTTAGCCTTTGAGTGCCGGCGGGGTGGGTTTTGGGGTTAGGCGGTGCATGGGTTAGGTACCGGAGATGGGGATGGGTATGGCGCGATGGAGATGTGCCTTGGTGCGTAACTCGGCTGACATGTTATTAGTTTCATCAGCGAAAGAGCCGCCGGGGCGGAGGAAGAGGAGGCACGCCGAAACTTGTTTCACGTTTCCATTCCATTAATTGAGTCCTCGGGGCAGTCGTGAACGCACTCGGAGGACGCGACAGCGACGCAAGTCCAGAAATAATCCAGCCTTGTTCCGCCTTGGGCTGCTGATTTATTAAACCGATTATTTGCCAATTTTCTTTAGTTGCTGATTAAGGAAATATTTCATTTAATTGCTGTTATTGATTTATGTACTGATTGTTAGGGAATTGTATAATTATTTTCATATTTTCCTGGCCTGGAAATACCTTTACTTTTTATTCCAACGTTAACAAAATTTAATTAATATTTTATCTTGACAAAAATATGATTTATTTATGCCATAAGGAATTTTCCCATGATTAATAACGCAATAAATCTGTTTACGGTGAAAGGTTTGATTTACTGATTTCATTAATTAATTATTTCGGGCTATTTATCCCTAAACTTAACTATTATTCAATTGCTTCATAAATATATATTTAACGGTCTATAAAGAAAATGTATTTTGTTGATTTTAGTGACTCAGAGCTTGACTTAATTCGGTTCTTCGATTTATCCATAAACCTTTTATAGAGCAACTCTCTCAATTTCAGTGCCGTATTTATTGGAAATTCCTTGGCCGGCAGCAGCAGCAGCTCGCCAGCCAGCTCAGCCGTTCCAAGCACAATTGAACAATAATGCGACAGCCTCATTAAATGCTCTTACCAACAAACAAAGACAAGGACCAAACACAGGACATGGCAGGACGTGGCAGGGTAAGGTCGAACTTTGCTTTGCTTTGGTTGTTTAGAGCTGCTTTCGCCTTCATTGTTCGACAATAAAAAGCTGTTGTTCATTTTTATGGAGTAACGCCTTGTGCCCCTGCCGTCCTATCCCTACCTCTCCTGGCTCGCCCAGCTCCTTTTGGCCAAGCCAGGATGGAGCCAAGTCGGCAGACGTCGTCATTGTCCCGGCGTTGTCGCCTTTGCCATTATTATTGTGAGAGACGACACAAAAACAAGAGGGAAACAGCGGCAACAACAAGGCACTTGGCCGAAGGCACAGAAAAAAAATATTTAAATAATATATGATATTTAAACTTACTTATAATAAGGTTACCTTAATTATAGAAATTAATTTCATTGCTTTAAAAAATATGTATTCAACTTAAAAGCATTTTAAGGATCCAAGACCTTTTTAAAAGATTTCCTTAGCTTGTGTATGTGTTTAATGCAGTAAATACTACAATATAAATAACAAATAATATATTTTAAATATTGTATGAAAGATTTTCCACTATAAATTCAATTTCAAATGTATTTCTTCACGTTTTTCCTGAATATTAATTGTTTTTATATCGTTTAATCCCCGTTTCATATCATTCTTTTCCCTGAGTGTGCCTTAAGCCACCATTGAAGTGCTTGTATGTGTGTGTGTGTGTTGTTGTTGTTGCTGTGACTATGTGTGTTTGTGTATGTGTGGGTGGATGACGCACACATAATGAGTCTGCGTGGCAAGTACAAAAGTTTATAAATATGATGGAATAATTAAAACTTGGCGCCAATTTGAAGGCGCTCCGTCGAGTCGAAGGTGGCCGAAAAGGCTGTCAGCAACAAAGGCGGTAAAAGGCAGGGGTAAAAACAAGGGGGAATAACCAGGGAAATTCCCCGCGGCCACGCCCCCCTTTTGGCATTGTTTTTGGCCTTTGGCACCGCTTGCCCTTTGGGACTGTTTGTGTGTGTGTGTGTTTCCTTTGAGCCCGGCCGCAATTTCTTCCATATTTTTTTTTCTTCGTGTTCTTCGGCAAGGATGTGAGAATTTGTATGCTTTATGTTTTGCAGATGCTTAGAAAAGTTTTTGTTTTCGTTTTCGTTTTGTTTTGTTTTTCTTTGGTGTGCTTTAACTTTGTTTAGCACAGCAGCTACCTTTTCCTTTTCCATTTTTCCATTATCCCTCCCCGACAGCCAAGTGTTAATTATGCAACATTAATTAAGAGGCGATGTCGAAGGATATGGGGCTTTAAGTCGGCCACGCAATGGGGCCTTTAAAGAAAACATCTTCGTCGAGTGTTGCATTCAAAAGCCGGAACCATAATTATGTGCACATATAGTAAGTATATCAAAAGCGTAGACGGAGAACTCCAAGCAGGCCACTCAGCCGGGGTTTATTTGCAGACACTGACGGAGTCACAAGACACATACGGCGACGGCGACACATCCGGAAATGCTCGTCGACTCGGCATTTGGTTCAATGAACCTCAATGACAGCCCAGCTTCTAAAGGCAGCTCCTCAGCTCTCCAACTGTAGATGCTGCAGCAACTCCAGAGATTCCCCGCAATCTGCTAAACTTTAAGTCCAACTTGACGCTGGGGGCAATAAAAACGTAAAACGTAGAAAAGTTCGCCACGGCGAAAGAGTTACGGCTTTTTCGGGGCGACGTGAAACATATTTTGCACTGGTCGGACGCCGTGTAACACATGTTCAGCTCAGCTCGTTTAATGGGCACCAAGGTGAGCTGAGCTCTTCAATTTGTTTGAATTTGTTTTTGGTCTGGGGAAAAGTTTACAAAAATAATCCCAATCCCGGCACAAAAAACACGAAGTAAGCTGCCAAGAACTTGTCCTGTCTACTCTGGGTTTCTGTGTGTGTTGTATCTATGCTGTAAATCCTTTTCCTTCGAAATTGTTGCTGTCCGGGTTATACTATATACATGTTATATGTTGTGTGACACAGCCAGGCGTGCCATGATGAATGAGGGAGGCTCGCTTTTGGAATTTGCCCCGTTTTGCCCTTTTGAGAAATGCAACCCTCTGTTAGACATGTCAATTTCCAGCCTGATGCATCGCACAAAAAGGTAGGAGGAGCTAGCTGGAGGTAGATGCGGAATTGCGTGGCTGAAAAGCCAAAGATTTTCATCCAATTTGCAAAAGTGGAATACGCATACGCCCCGTGGTCTTCAAAAGTTCAATGCGACACGTGAGCGTACACTCAAAATCGAAGAACATTGCACAGGGAGAAATAGGAGTAATGTTCAAGTTTATTTGTGGATCCTTTGTGAATTTATTTAAAGCATTACAATTGGGTAAGATAAGACCACTTTCTCTATGTCCTATAAAGGGTAACTTTTAAGAATTATACAGTGTCATATCCCTATATACCCATTTCTAAATTTAAGATCAATAGAAAATTGTTAATTGTTAAGCTAAAATTTAAGCGTTCCAGACACTTTTATTTCAGTTTTCTTAAAGTATATTTGACATAGTTTTAAACTGAATAATCCTTATCCTTCCGGATCCTTTTTTGCTCAGTGTGCCACTCAAAAGAGTTGGGGGACATGTGTTGGCAACGTGCCTGCCGGCAAGTCAAACATTACGACATTACGCGCTTTCCAATTCACCTGTGAAAATCATTTTCTTCGTTTCCAGGCAAAAACAAGAACAGAAAAAAAAACAGAAAAAACAAAAAGTCGGCTCGAAGTCAGAGGCGGAATTTTTGGCGAATTTGCCTTGTCAAATGCTGAAGGAGACGTGACAAGCATTAGCTACAGCTACAACCTATGGAGAACAACCTACAACCTGTGCTCCATAATGTCGATGTCGCGCTGCTGCATGTCTTCATGCTGGACCCCAGAGGGGGATGAGAGGATGAGGAATGGAGGCTGGAGGCTGGAGGATTTTGTCCCGGGTAGAATTTCGCCGTGTATGTAGTTTGGCATATCATTTCGTCGCCAATTTAAAAATCGTTGATATGCATGCAAGGCAGACGACCTGCAGAGTGAGGTGTAAACACAGGACGCGCGGGTTAAGGGCGGGTTAAGGGTTGCCAATCAAATCACCTGCCACCTCGTCGCAGGTATACCTACATATGTTTAGGGAGTCACCGAAAAGTTTACCTCCAAAGTGCTTTCTGCTGTTTTTCCCCAGCCACGTAGACCTCAACTCAAAAACCTAACTAACTCAGCAAAAGTCTTTAAAATCAAATATTTGCCGGCAAAGGGTTGCAATATGCAAATGGAAATGAAAATCGAATATTCGAAATTAAATGCGTGAGCGTTGGCTTGCCCAAAAGCCGAGTAGTTTGTTGAATCAGGAATTACGGCAAATAAAACTACAATTGATTCGCATTTACATTTCATTGAGTAAATTGCACAATTGCAAATGGCATTGCAGACGAGCATGGGGGGAAGGGAGGCCAAAAGACTTGAATACTCTAAATAAATGGCATAACATTTTCCCCCATTTCCCCACTCGATCTCGCATGAGAGCACTTGCCATTTTTCCCCCAGATGGAAGATGGCCTGAGAAATCACATAAAAATACAGTCTGTCAGACAGACACTGGGGAAAGTCTCTCTCTCTCTCTGGGCGCTGCTCAAGTTCCTGGATTTTTATTGCCATATATCCGAACTTATGGCTGGCAATGCTCGAATAACAAAACGAAAGCGATAACAAAAACGAAAACATTTCGACTTCGACTTTACTTGATGCTCACAAATTGTTTCTCAAATGAACTATTTTAAATTTTCACATTCAATAAATTGCTGCCTGCGTGGGAGATGCCGACAAATTGTTCATGAGAGGAGGGAGAGACCTATTTTCTTTGTATTCCTTGTTGTTTGTTCCCGGGGATAAATGAAAAAACTTTTTTGTCAATTGTGTCGACTTATTATTAGCATTATCACTTTTTATCTAGGCACCCAATACACTTATCAAGGAGTGAATAAGCTTTATTACAGGGTATGGAGTAAATATATTTTTAAACTATGTTGGTTGAAGACTATTTTTTATGTTTTATATCAGGGGTGAAGCAGAAATCGCTGTTAATATGTCATGCTGTCCAAAAGGAAGCATAATTGTACATTGTATTCGGAATATATAGCACTTTCGGGCTTTTGTTCTGCTGATTTCTATAATATTTACGGAAATAAAAGAAATGGTAGAGAAAAAGTATGGATATTTAAAATTAAATGGTTTTTATTCATAAAGCATTAACGAAATCTAAAAAGTGGTTAGTAAACTTGCTAATTAAAATAAATCTAAAAAACGTATTATCCTAAAACCTTATTTCTTAAATCTTGATTCTATTAGCATCTTCACCTGTCTTCGTTCTGTTTTTTGCGGTAAAAATCCATTAAATTTGTGACAATCCCACCGCCCGAAAGTACAAATGCTCCTTGAAGGCGAAAGTGTAGCTGAAGACGAAAAATGCAAATGACTCTCGATTCCGGTGAAGCGCAAATGGCGTCGAAATTGAAAATCAAGATGACTTCTTCTAGGAAAATGGGGAGTGCGCGGCGTCATGAATACAGATACCAAGGGCGACTACAGGTACACCTCGCACTCTCGCATCCAGGTGTGTGGGTGTGCGTACGTACGCATGTGTTTGTCTCAGACATTTCGATTACTTTTTGAGTGGTTCCACTAAGGTTTCCCCTTCCTTAAGCCCGGGAATTGCTGCATCCGCAAACTTTGGGGTCTCATAAAATATGTAGACCAGTAATACCTGCAAGGTGGGGGTGGGGAGGAGGACGAGGACTCTGACTGGGCACACAAAAGGCAGCGCAAATTACTGAAATATGCATGCGACTCGCCATGGCCATTATCGGGGGCTTCCTTTTTGGCCCCGCAAGAAGAAGTACGAGTATCGAGGTCCATCGAGGCTACGTGCCGGGAATGCCCAATAGATGGCCATTGCCTGACTGGACTTGGGACACTCATTTCGGCCATGTCAATGGCATTCGGCTCGCAGGATGGAGGCATTTGTGGTTTTTGAAACTGCACGCATTTGATTGCGTTATTGAAATTGACTGGGCCGTGGCGGTGGCTTCATTACTATAATGTCGTGGGCGGGAGCTGGCTTGGGCCTGGGCGAGGAATTCAATTATAAATGCCTGCAGATTCCCAGGTCTGCCTTGGCTTATGAATATAAATCTGCTGCCTGTGCGGCAGCGGCAGCGGCAGCTTCGACTTAATTGCCATTGGCCTAGGCGCAGGTGAGATGGGGCGGGCTGGTAATTATTTACTTGATGATGTCGCCTCGGGCAAAGTTAAATTAAATGAGGATTATGTGAGCTTTTTAATTAACTTAGAGCTCAGCAGGAGCTTCTGTCTAGCTCAGCTAAAAATTTAAATGTTCCGCCAACAGCATAGATCGATAGCAAGCTATCGACGATAACAGTAGGTTAACATTATGGTATCGCTGTTATCACTTATCAGTTCCGGCAGCCCTGGCAGCACACAGCTGTTGCAAATAATTTAATTAGCTGGGCAAATTTGCTTATATCAACAGCGGAGTTTTTATAAATATTTTCTGGACAAAATGGCCTTGCGACGCTGTCATCTGAACCCGAAGAAAACTCTCTTCCTGTTGTGCGACATCCAGGAGAAGTTCCGGCCGGCAATGCCGCTCTTCGACAACATGGTCAAGAACGTCGACAAGCTGGTAGGTTGAACTTTGATTGATCTCTATCTGAACACTAAGATTAACCCCGTAATCGGTTGCAGACCAAGGCGGGAAAGGCTCTTGACGTTCCGCTGATTGTCACGGAACACTATCCGGAGAAACTGGGCAAGACCGTGGCCCAACTGGATGTGAGCCATGCCAAGTTGGTGTCCGGCAAGACGCTCTTCAGCATGTTTACGCCCGAAGTGAAGGCTGTGATAAAGGATATTTTCAACGATAAGCCAGATGATGTGGTGTTGTATGGACTGGAGGTGGGTTGAAATTGTTAAATGTATTTATTTCATGGTTTTCGTCTTGATTCTTCCAAGACGCCTTTCTGATTCTAAAATGATTATGAAACATTTCAAATAATTTAATTTAAAGATTTACAAGTTTTAAGGGGAAATACTGGTGCTTATATTTATGTCAAAATCCAGGTCTTCTGGCTCTTGTCCAATTGTCAGCATTGTTGAGAGCAGCAAGTCCAAAGTTGCTGGCTATGCGTTAGGATGTTGGCCATATATAAATATTATCATTGTACAATTTGTTGTTGTTGATATTGTAGGCAACAACAAGTACAATCTTATGAAATGCATGGTTCCAGGTTCCAGGCGTGCAGAAAGTAGCCGAAGGCCGATCAGCTGTGTGCCGGCCAGACAGGTGTGAAAGCTGAGCTTTCCAGTGCGACCCTGCCAACTGTTGTAAAAAGATTTGTCGATCTGGCAGCACGGATCTAAGTCCGCTATCGATATCAAATATCGATATTCAATAAATCAGGTAGCACTGCTCTATGCACGATCTGGCAACGCCGTTTTTAGTGATGGTCAATGCAACCCTGTCTTTAAAAATTCTGTCGATCTGGCAGCACGGATCTAAGTCCGCTATCGATATCAAATATCGATATTCAATCTCAATCAGGTTGCACTGCTCTGAGCACGATCTGGCAACGCCGTTTTTAGTGCTGGTCACTGCGACCAATGACGTCATCGCACAAATCAGCTTCAGCGCATCGACGCCTTTCTGACTTCTGTTCGCCTGTTACTAGAAATGGTAAACTGGGATTTTGTTTGGCGATTTAGCGTAAATTTTGTACAAAATGTTGTTGTTGTAGGCAAGAAGATATTCACGATTTTAGCATTTAGCTGTACA
>JAEIIG010033958.1:0-59421 GCA_018904695.1 Drosophila parvula
TTTGGGTTCGCTGCCGCTGCTCCGAGGCGCTGTAAACGGCGAGCTCTGGTTCCGGATCGATCAGTCGAGTGCCAAAATGTCAACGAGCTACACGCGCCTCTTCCGAATTCTGTTCGTGATCATCTTCCTCAAGCTGCTCTTCCTGGTTGGCCTCTACTTTCGCAGCTACGATTCCATCACACGGCTCCATCGGCGTCCGGTCTCCTTCTCCCAGGTGGACATTTTCGATGAGCTGCTGTTGGATCGCCGGGAGAGTAAGGAGCAGGATAATCTCTTTGGTTCCCAAGAACTTTCTAGCTTATGTTCTCCCTTTTTTGTTAGAGCCCTCTTTGGAGCAGCAATTGAAATGGATACGCGAGGAGATGCCCTCGTTTCCGCTGGAGCAGCTCATCGAACGGGAAAAACACTATCAACCTGTTAAATGTGGCCCTGCTCCCGATCTGATGAACATTGACTTCCACAACACCTACTGGCAGAGGGCTGTAAATGGCAATCTGACCTATTATCTCTTCGGTGCCTACTTCGATGAGCGGGAGACAGTGCCGGAGGCTCCACTTGTCCGCCTCCTGACCATGGTTAATCAGCATCTGGACAAGAACTTCAAATATCCGCCGATATACTGTCAGTTTTGGTTCAAGGGTCAAGCCGATCCCGTCATTGTTAATGTCACGGAGCACCGCGTGATGTGGCCCTTCGGTCATGCTCCACGTCGCATCTATCCCACCTTCCTGAGCTGCCCCCTGCCGGAGGATAGCCAGGAGAAGGTGCCCGAAATGGTGTCCCTGGTGGGCGAGAAGTGCAGCAGGGCCAGGAATTTGCTGCGCGTGATCTACGAGCCGGATGATCGTGTATCTGGAAATGGCACTGCCTCTGGCTCTGGCTCTGCCTCTGCCTCTGCCTCCGCCTCCACTGAATCCTCCTCTGCGGAACCAGCCAGGGAGCCCCGTTTCATTGTGTGTGTCAAGGCCATGGACTTCCCCTACGAGGACAAGTCCTGGCGCCTCATAGAGTGGCTGGAGCTGATGCGTTTGCTGGGCGCCTCCAAGGTGTGGCTCTACGACGCCCAAATGCATCCGAACATGACCCGAGTGCTAAAGGACTATCCCGGTTTCGTGGAGGTACGTGCCATGTCCTTGGGCCGTGGAGAGCCGCATGCCCGGCCTCACTTCCATCACTACGCAATGGCAGCGGACGGTTTCAATCGGATCCTGAACGAGATGATACCCTACAACGACTGTTTCTATCGGAACATGTACAAGTACGACTATGTGGGTGTCTTTGACACGGACGAGGTGATCATGCCGCTGGGCAACACCACCGACTGGAAGCAGTTGGTGAAGCTGGCCCGCGTCGTCCCCGACTACGAAAGTGTCACCTCAGCGGACTGCAAGGAGTGGGTTAGCTTCTGTTTCCGCAACGTCTACTATCCCCAGTATCCGGAACGACCCAAGGTCTACCGCAATCTGTCCAGCTCCTTCTATATGCTCCAGCACGTGGAACGGGTGCGGGAGCATTGTAATCGTGGTGCGGCCGCCAAGTGTCTGCACGACACCCGATTTGCAGTGGGGCTGCACAATCATTTCACCTTCTTCCACACGGAGAAGGCCGCCTGCGGGGCCAAGTCGGTGCCCATTGAGTTTGCCCAAATGCAGCATTACCGGGAACCGGACACCAAGTCCCTGCTAATCGATCCGATTATCGATGCCAGCATCTGGCGATTCCAGCCGCAGTTGCAGTCACGGATCGAGGAGAAGTATCGACGATTGGGTTTCCTGCCCAATGAGCAGCAGCTGGCCGCGTCCATGGAGCGGCGGCGACGCAAGGACGAGCTGCAGCTGAAGGAGGCAGTGGGTCAGGCGGGGTGAGGAGGTGGTTACCTTGGGAAATATATTTGGTTACTCGGGGCCAAGTCCATTAGATGGTGATCTCTGCATTAAGAGTGCCAAGGTAGTTGCTGGGTATTTCAAAATCTATTTAAAAGCGGTCTAAAAGAAGGGAATAAGGCTTTTTTGCAGGGTATTCAACTCGTTGCATACTTTCGGCTGTTGTTTTAGGTTTATTTGAAATCGAAAGTGATTACTTCTTCTTCCTTTTTTTTTTTAAATAGGGTAAGTACTTGCTTAGTAAATAATACAATTTAAAGATATATGGCTTGGAATAAGGGTCGCGATAAAGTCAATATATTCCATATTGAGGTTATAGGAAGATATATCTACTTTACCGACTTGAAAATATATATTTTAATAGGAAATTCAATGAAATTAAGGCCTTTTATAAGTCATATTCAGATTATTTTGACTTTCTTTAGTTTTACAATACTTTTTTTTTAATTTATTCACAAGTTTAGGTACTTGATAAAGGTTTTCGGAGAAATCCCTTTCTTAGCCATATTAGAACTAAATAAAATTGAAATATCTCGCCTGGTTTCGTACCATCTTTCTAGTTTTGTAACTTCAACAACATATTTTATTTGTCCTAATGTTATTAGCTTGGCAATTTTTGTGAATAAAAATCAAATAGAAAAGGCCTGTCACGTGTTTACCGACCGATGAAGAAAACTAGTGAAAACTAGTTATGTGACACAAGATCAAAATTAATCGCAAACAGTTGATCAAACAAAGCGCCGAATGTGGAACAGTTTCGGTGCTGAACAATAAAAACATTACTCTATTTGCGTTGGCATTTGCAAGATCAACTACAAAATGTTCCAAAAGCAAATGTTAATATTCTTTATTGACGTTTAATTGTGACGCAAGCGGTCTAAGCCAAATACTGAGCTGGCGTTGCAGGTAAATATGTACAAATCTGTTCTGTTAGGGCCAAGGATAAATGTTGTTATTGAATATATATATTTTATTCCAATTAACCAGAACCAGAACCTCCACCTGCTGCTGCTCTTGTGCCTGTAATGACCAGCTCTCTGCGCCTTCTTGGCCAAAAATATGTAACTAAGAGCCGCAACAGAATCTGTTACTTGGCAACAGTAACTGTTGTTCGAGCCAACGTGTTGCCAACGCCAATGTTGGCAGTTGTTGGCGGCTTTGGGCTGTTGCTTCAGTTGGCTAAAAACAGCTGGAAGGGCTGGATGTGAGAAAGGGCAACGACCTCACCCTATGCCACCCTTTCCCCTCTTATATTTTTATTCCATATTGTTTTCATATTTTAATTTCTGTTTTTCTGATTTGTTTTTTCCAGTTTTTTTTGTATTGAACGTTTTTCAAAAATATTTGACATGATTTAGCAATTAAAAAACATACTTCTAGCTATATATATACTTTCAGTTTCAGCTTCAGGTTCAGGCTAATGCATTTTCATAACGCCATGTTGGCATTCGAGGTCCGAGTGACTTTCGTTCGCTTTAAACGCACATAGAATTTAATTTAATTTGCGTGTTCCACACACACACACACGCTCCATTTATCCACTTCTAATTAATTGCATTGCACAAAAGCAGCGAATGCTGGAAAAACATTTACAAAAAAAAAAATGAACGCAAAATGTGAACACGAAAAGCAACAACTAACCGAATGCAAACACGAAACAAATATGAATTAAAAAAAAGTTAAGCAAGAATGAAAGCCAGCTTGGGTTAGCCGAAGTTTGTATACCCTTGGGAATATTATCATTGCATTGAATTTGAAATCGTTTATAGCTAAGGCTCAATTAATCTATATTTTTTGATATTTTTGTTATGATAATATGTTGTAAAAATCATAGTTTTAAAAAACCATGCCTAAAAAAAAACCAAGCTCAATTCGGAAAGCGGTTCTGTGTTAGTTTTTAATTATTTAAAAAAACATGCGTATTGAATAAATAAAATACAGGGAATTACATTTTTTGTGAATTTATATATTATATTAATTAATTATATTATATTAATGAAGATATTCATGACAATTCGGAATGTATATGATTTTTGGCATTCATTTGCTCTTTGACCTGCAAATGCCCAGAAAAGAATCTGATATAAGCGCATACTGCGGACTTTAAATCGATATTTAACGATATATATCGATATTTTTACATGTTAAAGTTTTGGGTAAATCTAAGTTTATAAAAATATCACAACTCAGTTAAAATTCTTTTTCTTTTCTCAGTGGAAACCTTTACTTTGGTGCACTTAGAAGAGCTGGAAAAACATTGATGTTTAAGGCGAATACATCGATGTTTACATATAAAAAACATCAGAAATTTCGATACTTTTGCTCTAATTCTTAGGGTATTCATTCGGCATACTGAGTTATCAAGAATATATATACTTTAAAGGGTCAAGTGTCCCACTTAAAGTATAATACCCTTTCCGGGCTATATAATAAAAACAACAAAGCACGCACAAATAACACATAATGGAAGTGGGCTACCTTTCGTTTTTTTTTGTATTATTTGACACAAAATAAAAATATGCATTATTATTTGGGCAAATGGCGAATTAATGATATGAGCAAACATGGCCAAACAGTGTTGCTGTTGGCATGCAAATTATGCGCGGCAGCCGTGGCGATTCATTTTTTAATTAAATGTTTTAACGCTAATCCAGCAGCGGGCACCGGGCACCAAGCACCAGGATTAAGCAAAATATTTGAATAGCGACGACGACGACAACGACGAGTGGCAAACAAAGGATAACACAGAGCGAAAGAGAGAGAGAGAGAGAGGAAAGCACACAGGGAGGCAACATAGCAGCTACCCAGCGGAAGCGGAACCGGAAACGACAGCCAGCGACAATGGCGCCACGTCACACAAATGTCACCAAATGCAGTCAGCTTTTAAGACCAGGCCACGGCGGCAATGCAACCTCCAAAACGGAGCCTCCTATAAACACGACACGCTGTGTACCTATTAGGTTTTCATTTATTTCAACTGGGAAATCAGAATAGGCCATGAACTAAGCCAAAAAAAAAGAAAGAGAGATCAATAATAATAAGAAGAGAAATAGATTAACAAGAGCAGAGTAGTAGTCGGTGTGATCATAGTCAGTCTGCGAGCTATTCCCTTCTCCATAGACTTGTGCTCCATTTAAATTCTCATCAGAAATCGAAACTCGTATACAGTTTAGCCGGGACAAAAAAAGAAAAAATAAAAAAAATTGTGTTTCACCATAAAAGGAAGGGAGTAGTAGCTGCATTATATCGCCCCAGAGATCGTCCATAGATATCATTCTGTATTCATACCTAAATGCGTTCTGTGTTTTTCTTTCTTTTTTTTTTTTTGCAATAACTAAGTTTTTATGTGTCACTAACCAAACTAAGGAAACGGCAAGTCGGCAATAAAACGAACCAAAATTCCATTATTTTTTTAAATTAAATTTTTGAGAACTCATAAGAATTGTATCGAAGAGACAAGCGAACAAGAAACTGATTTGATATGGAGGTAAGTCTGCTTCAGTTTCTACTCTCTAGTTCTGGGTAGAGTTGTGACTGTTTAGTGATTCCAGGGAATCCCCGAAAGTATGCCCAGTGTTCGGTTGGGGGCAACTGCAATTGAGCGGATCGGAAGTGGTGGCTGCCATTGCTGCCCCCTTTTGCTGCCTCTTTTCCCATTTTCCCATTTGCCATATTTGCTAGCCATCTTGTTCAACCATAGTACAAGGATGCAGGAACATAGTTCAAACTAAAAACAAAACAAAACAAAACAAAACATAGCCGAACACAACACAACACACACAACGCAACAGGGAGCTGGCCATGTTTTTTGTTAATTAAAATTGGCATAGCAGCGGAAGGTGGATAGAGGGGGGAGGGGATGATGGAGGGTGGGAAATTGCCGGGAAAGCAACAACATTTTTGCATTTTCATCAGTTTTTTTCGGGGCAGAGCCAGCGACAGGTCACGGGTCACAGGAAGTAAAGAAAAGGAATTGAATGAATGAATGAATGCCTCACTGAATGCCTCACCACTGCTGCCAATGAAGACGCACGATTTATAGTCTATATATATAATATATATATATATGTATTTACCTTCAAAGTGCTTCATTTTTCAATGGGATGACAAACCCATTGAGGACCAAAGAGGGCTGAGAGGGCTGAGAGAGCCCTCTCGATTTATGTGCCGCCAATAAATTTACTCAACACTCTTGGCCCTCCGACTAATACAATATTTACATCAAATTGGGGTAGCACAGCGCACTGGGTAACTGGGCGAAATGTAAAAAATTGCATTGCGTTTTTCTTAGCCAAGAACAGCGAGAAAAGGATTGCCAGCACTCAAAGAAAAATTGTTAGCCATCCTTTCGGATACTTCTTTGATTTAATATTTATCATATATTTGATGGGAATTAAGTTGTTTTCTTTATTATTAATATTTTAATTTATTAATTAATATTATAGATAAACTTAGCCATAAGTATATCAGTGTTTTGTTATTATATATAATATATAAATCTTCTGATTGTTTTAATGGGAAATAAGATAGAGATTATAATAATAGTTTTCCCTCCTTTTTTATTTATTAATTCTTCTCTGCATAATACCAGTGATTAATATAATTTCCCTTTAAAATCTTCAATATTAAATCTTCTTTCAATATTCTTTCAAATAGAAAAACTCCTGATGGTTTTCCTCACTGTCCTTGTACTGTTTCTGTTTCAGTTTTGGCTTCAGGCTTCCCTTTCCTTCGCCGGACTGTCGTTTAAGTTAAAAGCGCATTTGTAAAGGGAAAATGGGAAAAGCTTGGGTAGAGGGGATAACACAAGGGGGGTGGGCGAAGGAGTAGGAGAGATCCCTGAGCGCCTTTTAAAAGGCAAATCTCGCTGCGTCTGCAGTGCAATGTCTTAGCATTTCTTGCGGGGATTCCCCCACAAACACACACAGAACACCCCATTATATGGCAGCCATGTTAAGTGTTCAGCGTTAAGTGTGTGGGCGGTATATGGTTCCAGATTTACCATTAACAGAGAGGGAGAGTTGGAGAGAAAGAGCGAGCGAGAAGGACTCGTCCTAGCCAAAAAGGATTCCCGTAAATTCGCAAAGAGCCAAAAAGCCTGTCAAAGGCCGAGTGGACCGCGGTCGAGGGCCGTTTCTCAAATATTTGCTCCACGCTTCTGATTTCGATTTCGATTTCTGGCTGCCGATATTTTTGCCATTCATTCCCCTTACTTCATCCCGGCGCTGCGTTGACCCCATTTAAACTTATGACAGCCAAAGCCAAATGAAACTTTGCTCTTTTGCTGCGACACGAGCGCAAGCAAACAATAAAAAAAATAAAGTGAAATGTTGCCATTAGTTAAAGTTCATTTTTTGTGGCATATTGCTCTCATGAAGAGTCCTTAAAAAAGCCAGAAAATCTAGTAGTTTCCATTTCTCTACGAAGGGAATTTCATAGGAACTTCCTAATTATCAGAAATCATATCTATCTCCCACCTTTTAGCTCTTCTTTTTGGTTTAGAGTATTCAATTATTCGGCGATGGTTCTTCTTTATAATTTTTTTGATTCGTTTCGGTTTGTGCTTCCTTTGGTTGGGTCAAGGAATCGTAATAAGTTTCAAGTTTGTCCCGCCTTCCCGCTCTACCGAGTGCCGGCTAATAAGAAATGCGTGATGTGTTGTTGTCCACACACACCATACACACACCAGAACCACTCTGAAGTGTGCCGGGTGTCGCACCCACTCGAGTCCCAAGTCCGATCCAAAGAGGGTGTGTAAATATTTGCTCCACGAGCTTGGCAACTTCAGCACACGTTCGTCTCCTTGTTGGTCAGTTCGCAGTTCGAGTGGAACTTGTCCGTGCCCCAACGGTTGCCCCTCACAAAGTGTAAAATTTCCACAAAAATTTAGCTCACGTCCCAAGGAGCTCACGTGTCCGGTGTCCATCTATGTCCAGAGAGGGGAGAATTCGCGTGATTGTCTCATTAGCAGAGAGAGAGAACGAGAGAAAAAGGTGGGGGAATGCATCACGTAATGGCTGAATAGTTGCAACAAAACTGAACCTAATAGCCCCTTCGATTTGGCAGGAGAAGTATCTGAGAGTTTCCCTAGAACAACATAACCCTGACCTAGCTATCATTAGTTCGCCCTTCTCAATGTGACCTTTCGGTTGGGAAAAAGTTCAGTCTACCTCATGATTTCGACTAACAAACAACACCAAAACAATATTGGATTTGCCGAGTAATAATAGAACAAATGATTCCAAAAGTTTCTGTACGTTTTTCACTAACCTTTAACTAACCTAATCTCTAATCTGATCCTTTTTCGAACTGGGTTATCCTGCAGATGAACGGGAGCCGGGCGGGTGACAAAATGTCTTCGACGAATTTATGCCAAGTGAATAATTACGCCAATCCGAATTGTTTTTATATCCACGAGCCCAAGGGTGCCACCAACACCGCCATCAATACATCAGCAACACAATCCGCAGCTGCTGTCCCCAAGAGCAGGCAGTGTGAAAAGGCGGAGAAGGTGCCAAATGTGAAGACTGTGGCGGGATCAAGGGTCACCGTCGTGGCGGTTCTAGCGCCCGAGGTCGAGACTCAGGGCAAGAAGAAGAAGAACCGCAACAAGAACAAGAAGAACGTGGAGGGCACTGCGCCCTCAACAGAGTCCAGCCTGTCCGGTAACAGTCGCAGGAAGGCCAAGAAGGTGAAGCAAGGGATCGCTGCACAGCAGCAGGACCAACAGCAAGTGCAGCAGCAACAGTCGAATCAGCAGCAGCAGCAGCAGGCGCAGCAACAGCAGAAACAGTCGCAGCCCGAGCAGCAGCAACAGCAGCCGCAGCAAGTGCAGCAGCAGCAACAACAGAAGCAGCTGAAGCAAAAGCAACAGCCGCAGCAACAGCAGCAGCATCAGCAGCAACAGCAGCAGCAGCCGCAGCAACAGCAGCCGAAGAAACATAAGAAGCAGCAACAGCAGCCGGAGAACGTGAAGAACCAAAAGGAGAAAGCCCCCAAAAGCGTGAAGAGCCAGAAGAAAGCACCTGAAGGCATCAAGAATCAGGCAAAATCAGTACCAGAAGGCCTAAGGAACCAGGATATGACAATGCCCGAAAGCCCAAAATACCAGAAGATGACCATGGCCGAAGTCCTTAAGAGCCAGACCCCGACCCCGACAATGGCTGAAGTCCTGAAGAACCACATCCCGTCGATAGTGCCCGAGGTCCCGAAGAACCACATCCCGATAGTGCACGAAGTCCCAAAGAGTCAGATCTCGAAGGTTCCCGAAGTCATGAAGGGCCGAAGCCGGAAAGTGGCCGAAGTCATAAAGAGCCGAAGCCCCATAGTGTCCGAAGTGATGAAGAGCCGAAGCCCGATACAGCCCGAAGTCATGAAGAGCCGAAGCCCGATACAGACCGAAGTCATGAAGAGCCGAAGCCCGGTGCAACCCGAAGTCATGAAGAGCCGAAGCCCGATACAGCCCGAAGTCATGAAGAGCCGAAGCCCGATCGTGCACAAGGTCCCGAAGAGTCCGATCTCGAAAGTTCCCGAAGTCATGAAGAGCCGGACCCGAATAGTGCCCGAAGTCGTGAAGAGCCGGAGCCCGATAGTGCCCGAAGACAGGAAGAGTCGGAGCCGGAAAATGTCCAAAGACATCAAGAGTCCGAGCCCGATGGTGCCCGAAGTCAAGAAGAGCCGGAGCCCGACAGTGTCCGAAGTCAAGAAGAGCCGGAGCCCGATAGTGTCGGAAGTCAAGAAGAGCTGGAGCCCAATGGTGCCCGAAGTCAAGAAGAGCCGGAGCCCGGTAAGGCCCGAAGTTATGAAGAGTTGGAGCCGGATAATGCCCGAAGTCATAAAGAACCGCAGCCCGATGGTTCCCGAAGTCATGAAGAGCTGCAGCCCGATGGTGCCCGAAGTTATGAAGAGCCAGAGCCATATAGTGCCTAAAGTCCCGATAAGCCAGAGCCCGATAGTGCCCGAAGTCCCGACAAGCCAGAGTCCGATAATGCGCGAAGTCCCGATAAGCCAGAGCGCGACAATTGCCGAAGACCAGGAGAGCGAGAGCCCGATAATGCCCGAAGACCAGAAGAGCGAGATCCCAATAATGCCCGAAGAGGTGGTATTGCCCAACAGGGCGCCTTCTTCGCCCAGCATTGAGACTCCCAATGAGCCGGAAGTGATCGCCACAGTTAATCCTGATCTGCTGAAGTCAGGGGATACGACGCAGTCGGAGCGATCGGAGCAATTGGAGTCGGAGACCGAAATGGACAATGTCATGACTGGCAGTGTGAACAGGCTAACTGCGGGACCCAAGGCCCTGCATCATCCGTTGAATAGCCTCTGGACCCTTTGGTATTTGGAGAACGATCGCAACAAGTCCTGGGAAGAGATGCAGAACGAGGTGGCCAGCTTCGATACCGTTGAGAATTTCTGGAGTCTCTGGTCGCACATCAAGCCACCGTCGGAGCTGCGGGTTGGCAGCGACTACAGCATGTTCAAGCAGGGCATCCGTCCGATGTGGGAGGACAAGGCGAATAAGAACGGCGGCCGTTGGATCATCTCCATTTGTCGCACCAATAAGCACGATCTTGATAACTTCTGGCTGGACACCATGCTCTGTTTGATCGGCGAGACCTCGTCCTATTCCCATGAGATATGCGGTGCTGTGGCCAATATACGTAGCAAAACGAACAAGATCTCCATTTGGACAAGCAACGGACAGAATAAGGATGCTGCCTGGGATATTGGACAGATGCTGCGCCGTAGCCTCCGCCTGCCCAGCGATTATACACTGTCCTACCAACTGCACAGCGATACTATGACCAAGCAATGCTCGACAGTGAAGGCAATCTATACCCTGTAGTAGATATATAGATATAATACGTTCAGAGGAAGAGATTCTTGTATTTATATAGACTTTCGGTATTTTTACACACAATCCACATATGACGACAGCCAAGCCCAATGAAACCGCCCAAAACAACCATTCATCAATATCAGTTCACGATACATGTCGCCTGTATACGCATCCCAAATTTTAAGTGAATCCTATATTTCATATAAATTTTAACGTTGTTCTCACGGAACCCCGAGAATATATATATATAGCTATGTATTCAGATCTTTGCTAAGCCCAGACAAAGGTAGCGGGTTTTCAACTTGAAATAATCAATAATAATGAATACAATTTTTAAATCCGATGCAAGTCTTTATCTCTGTATTTTTTCTAGCTTTTTTTCCAGAAGGACCTGCAGTCTTGTCTCCATAATTTCCCAGTGGCTGCTCTGGCTTGTCCTTGTCCACCGTTAAGGAGCAGCTTCAGGAGGGGGTTGGCCCAGGGTACATTGGAGTTCAGACCTCGTATGTCGGACGCTGGACTTATTTGGCGCAAGCCATTACAAAACTTGGGCCGCGTTCAATTGTTTGATTTATTGACGTTTATTGGCAGTTGGCATTTTATTGTGACTATTTTTGGGAGGGGGGTCAGCTTTTGGTGGCAGGTGCTGGCCCACGTCCCCCCCTGGTGGGTCACTTTACTTCCATTCGATTGGTTTTTATGTGCTTAATGTGGGATCCAAAGCCACCCAGCTGTAGTAACTTACCTATTTGTGTATCGTAGCCACCACCCCTGGGCACATGGGAGCATAATTTCTCCTCCATTTTCCGAACTCTTCTCTTCTGGCAAAGGTCAAGGCCCAGATGTTTTTGGTGCAGGCCATAAAACTGAGCTCTCCACCTCGACATATTTTCCGGCACTGATTTATGGCAGTCAATTTCATGCGGGGACAAAGGCCATTGATTAAACACTTTAACCATTTTTATGGCCAACGCTAGTTGGGGCTGCGGACTCATTAGGTTAAGAAATATGCGAGTGAGGGGGGAGGGCAGGTAATCCGGGGGAACAGAGCTGGATTTGTGTGGATGAGCTCGATGTTTAACAATGGAATTGCCAATAAAGGGAACGCTGTAAATATGCAGAGTGAAAAGGCGGGGCGCACATTTCACATATAACAATTGCCAAAAA
This sequence comes from Drosophila parvula, assembly GCA_018904695.1. Taxonomy (NCBI): domain Eukaryota; kingdom Metazoa; phylum Arthropoda; class Insecta; order Diptera; family Drosophilidae; genus Drosophila; species Drosophila parvula. The sequence continues at coordinate 11,890 of JAEIIG010033958.1, forward strand.
AAAGAAATAAGAAAACAAACCCAAAACGGCAGCCAAGTTGGAGGGAAAAACCCCAGTGATAAGCCGACTTTGGGTTATCCTTACCAGAAATCACTAAAGTTGCAAAATCATACGAATTCTAATATTAAAAACTCCTCATTTCGTAAATATATTTACTTAAAACCAATCTGGAAACTGATTTTCACTCTTTGGAGTGCAGCCAATAAGCCCCTCTGATCCACTATCGTTCTGGTCCCCCAAAAAAATAAACCGAAAAAAAAGATAGAAAAGCAAATTTACCTTTAAGCTGCCAACTACCCCCCAGACAGGGCGCTGATGCGAGGGGTTGGGGCGCCCCACAGGTGGCATTTGTGTTGTAAAGCGTCGATTTACATGCGTGTTGTATGCACAGGGATATAGGCGGCAGGAGGAGCAGGAGCGGGAGCAGGAGCAGGAGAAGAAGCGGGAGCTGCAGGAGCAGTAGCAGGAGCATGGGCAGGAGCAGGAGCAGGAGCAGGAGGAGGAGCAGTAGCAGGGGCAGGAGCAGGAGCCGGAGCAAGAGCAGGTAGCAAGGCGCTGACGAATTTCAATTTATTTACTTTTATTTGCGTATGCAAAATAGTCTGCGGCTGCGGCTTGACTTTGGTTGGAGCACACACACACACACAGGGAATCCAAGAAATCCAGGAGATACAAAAGGATCTGCTGAGAGGACTTTTTTCAATGTCTTTAACTTGCTGGGCACCTTCAAGGCTTTAAGTTGGTTTGCAGATGATCGGGCGACGATGAAGGAAGGAGTCTCGTTCAAAATACGACAGGTGAGGCAAGCTAAATAGATTATTATTACATAAAAATACAGATATATAAACCTTTCTTTCCTTAGTTACCTTCCCTTAATTATCTACAAGTAACTACAGGTCAAATGGTAATTCAATCGATTTTCTCAGTCATTTTCTTTGTCGGACATTAGCTTCTTTTTTCCTGGGAACCCCCGCCTAAATATCGGTGCCTAAAAAGATGTCAAAACCCCTCACCGGCCAAGGACAAATAAGTTGACCGGACAAAGTGCCTACGACTATACGACCAGTGCCTATATTCCCCCAATCCATAATCCATAAACTATAAGGACATGGCCTTCCTCTCTCTCCCGGTCTCCTTGCCCCGCCGGCAGCTGTCAATTGCCGTTAGGACAAGGCAGGACATATACGAGCATGTTCCGGATGCAAGGACAAGAGGCGTGTGCCATGTCATGGGGAAATACCGGGGACCCAGAGACTCCACCCCCGAATTTGGGGCTAATTATAAGGCTACGGCTATGGGTATGGCAACGACTACGACTATGGATAATGCCGGAGACCGGAACAGAGAGAGGAGTGGGAGTGGGAGAAGTCTATGCCATGGCCCGGTCTGGGTCCTGAATAAGTCATGTCGTCGGTGTGATTACCTTTGGTCGGTCTGGGGGCCATCGGATCGGATCGGATGGGTTCAATGGCCAGTGGGCCAGGCACGATATGTCAATCTGGGAGCCGTGCCCGCAGCGTGCTTCTCCACCTCTGACCGGAGATGTTTAGTATAGAATGTGTGTGTGTGTTTGTCAGTTGCCAAATTGTTGCAACAAATTCGGAGCTGCATTAATTAAATGCGGCCAGGCCGGCACACGAGGCCAACACGGGTGCCATTGGATATGCAAATGGCAGAACACACAGTGCATATTGGATTATGTTTCAAGGCACATCATTAGTGTGTTGCCACACACACAGGCATAAATCTAGAAATGCAGAAATTCAGAAATCTCCTCCAGTCGGTCGGCAAACAAATGTCATTTCGGATGAGCTTTTTGTGTCACAAAAATCTGTGCCAGCTACATGTAATGTGCAACAGCAGTGTGAATCCAAATATGGAATCAGCATTTCACAAAATCTATAGACTTTTAAATGTTAAATGCAAAGATAAAGCTGATATTTAAGGTAAATGTACATAATTGTTTATGAAATACTTTAAATATTCATGAAGGTGAGGTTGTTCTGTATTTATATTATATATGAAAGAAACTTGTAGTTGGGAAAATCACCTTAGCATCAGTACATTTCTGAAAGCAATTAAGTTGAAGAACTCGTAATATCTTTTTTCCACTATTCCAAACTAAAGAAAATGCAACAACCACGGCCACACTACCATAAATACTGAAGACGTTTTGTTTACTAAGAGAACGGCCACACTGTAATTACAAAAAAAGAACTTTTAATTCGAAAAATCATCATTAGAACAATAGAATTTAATGCTTGAACGTTTTGTTAAATTAATATGTTATATATTTACACTATCCAATTGATTTCCGTTGATTTACCACAAACTGTGCTGACCTGTGCAGATATTCCTGGCCGAGATTCAAGTGGGGGACATGTTTGGCTTTGGCCAGAACTTCATTAAGTTCAAATTGAATCGATTGTTTAGCTGTGATCAAGATAACTGCAACTAAGCCGACACACAAGTCCCGGTAGACAGTCTTCTCTTTCTACTCGTCCTTGGTATCCTCCTGTGTCCGGGGAGCAAGTGCACTTGGCTGGCAAATGTTGACATTTCTTCTTGGGGATTTGGAGTCCGCCAAACGAGGAGCAAGGAGCAGCATTTGTGCGCTCGGATTTTGTTTTTATTATGATTATTTTAACTGCTAAGGCAAAGACAAACACACACACACAGACAGAGAGAGAGTGAGACTAACTGAGGGCGCATAAAATGCAATTTTCCGAGACGGGGAGCGGCCGGGAAATGAGTTTGGCGTCGAGCTCCAGCTCCGGCTCCAGCCAAAGCCAGACAAAGTGAAATGCAATAAAACAAAGGCCAGCAAGGACGAAGGCGAAGGCAGCTCGGCAACTGTCTTGTCTTGCCTTGTCTTTGCCGCTCGACTGCCTGCAGCTGTGACCCCCTTCCCCCCCCATAAAACCCACTGCACTTTACCCCCTTTTTCCACAAACTGATGCCACCCCCCCGACCATGGAAAAGCGCAACGCATTTACAGCGCAATGATTCAAATTGTCGCCTCGGATTATGGATTTATTACGCGTCTCGTTCCTCGTAAGCTGCCAGCGAGCTGCAATTGTGCATGCTGCCTGCAATTACTATCAGTTCTCAGTTCTCAGTTTTCAGTTCCCGAACCCCATATCCTCCTCCTACTAACCCTTAGTGCCTCACATTTCTCACATCCGGAGTCCACACAACGCCCCCTGCTCTGCTTTTCCGTGGAAAATGCGCCAGTAATTCGTGTTGACAATTTTTCGGGTTTAGCTTGGCTCTTCTCGCTTTTCTTTGTTGTTTTTTTCAAGCTTTAACAGTTTGGTGTAACTTTGCAGATCTTCTAAATAAATACATACTATATAATATAATATATATACGGCTAAGGTTGACCTAACTCTTTGATTTTGGTTAATGGATACTCTGATGAATTCCTATGAATGTTTGTTAATAAATTCTTCAAGAAAAACTGAACCCCAAATTAAATTAAGTTGAAGAAATGACTCAGCTGTTTAAGTATTCGGTATTTTTTGAAGTGTGACCGTTTTTTTCAAACTTTCTTCGATTTCTTCGCTATAGCAGCCTTGTGCTTGTTGATAATTCGGCTTTAAAAATATTGTTTTACTTAATATTTTACCAAATAGAAGCCCAAACTACTTCCACTTGCTTAAATATAAAAACGGGCCTTGTAGGTTTTGTTTATTTTAGAGGTATTAACCTATAAATAAAGCTCCTTTCATGATTATTATTTATTTTGTGTATATTATATGTAATTAGGTATTGAAATTCGCTGGCTCATCGAATCCATTTAGAAGTTAAGCCCACTAGAAACGATGGCTGGCTGTGGGTCAAGGTCCATGGGTTACCAATTTGCCTTAGTCACGATTTCGCCAGCAAGAATAAATATAAGTATAAGTATATATACATATATTATCTGACGATGACTGGGGGCCCTTTACACATAAAGCCAAGTGATTATTACAAATATTAGGCCTACTCATGCTGCAAAAGCCTTCTTGAACCCCGGGGTGAGGGTCTTCGTCTCCATATTCATTTCCATTTGTGGACTTGGAATCGCCGGGGTCCGGGCCAAGGCTGATTCGGAATCAAGCTTCTGATTTGGTTTGAGGAGATGTCACAAAATGCCCAAATGCGTCCGAATGACAAAAGTAGTTGAGAGTGCTTCTCTCGTAATTATTATTATTATGTATTATTTGCTGTACAACTCTAATTGTTGTCAACAACAGATGCCATTGTTGTTGTTGCTGTGTTTGTGTACGTCTGAGTTTTTTGCTTTGTTTTTTTTTTATTGTTTTTGTTTTTCTATCTGTTGTTTGTTGGTCTTTTTGTTGGGGACGACTGTCAGTGTTGTCGGTTGTTCGTTGTTTCGTTGACAACGCTGACATTTCGAATTTAGACATTGCTGACTGTTGACCGCACATTAAAATGCGCTTTTTGTGTGCCACGGCTAGTTAGGATTATGGCTCTAACCCCCCCTCCTCCTATAACCACAGTGATGTAAGCCCCAAAAATAAAACTCACTTTGGTTGAAGAATTTCCGTTTGTGCGGGATCGGGATCCGTGGGCTTAAAGGGGTTAAAGCCAGGTCACGAAGATGCAGCAGCATTCGCCGCAACAATGCAATGAGCAGGCGTTGCAGATTAATTAGCGTCTGAGTGCGATAAAGCACGTCGGAGTTGCAACCGCAACGTGAGCAGCTCAACCTAACGGCCAGCGGAAAATTCAAACAAAAAAAAAGGGGAAAAATCGTGAAGGCGAAACGGGAAAACCATCCTAAAAGCCCGGGTTGTAAGGGGCTACCTGGGAAACGGAAATTGATCAAGTGCAATTGAACTAAGTTCAAGTCTTTAAGTGTATCCCCATAAGGTTCACTTCAAAAAACAAGGTATTACATATTAACATAAAACAACTAATTGAATCACAAAACTCCGCCATTAAACACTGACATTAACATTTAAATGAAGATCAATTGTAATGAAATTAAAGTCTCAAATGCTTCAGTTAAATGTGTCATGTTATATTCAGATATGGGGTCTGGGATTGGAAAATATATGATGATGGCTTAACTGAGACAGCACATAAATAACATCAGGTTAATTGATGCGGAATATAAACGGTTTACCATAAATTATATTTGCTGAAATTGAATTCGCCGGGGATTATAGGCGGGCTCACAGCAAAAACCTCACTGTTATTGAATATTTAATTTGGAAACTATGCCTTAACTTTAATTCCACTGATTGCAATTGATTTTTTGTTGTTTTTTTTTTTTTTTGCTTCATTGTCCTGCTCAAAGCTTGGGCCTTTTCTTTGAGACTGCCTTTTCCTTTCTCCTTTGTATGTCAGACTTGAGGCCACCGCAAATAACTAATGGTAAATAATAGCAAATATGTGTCACACAAGTTCCGTTGGGGTCCCCAGTTTGCACAAGTTTCTGTGGTCAGCCGCAGCCAATCAACCGCAGAGTGTCAGCTGCCAATTGTCTTTGCTGCAGGACTTCAAGGACTCGACTAAGCGATGTCCCTTGATGGTGAGGAGGTGGATATATTATATCCGAGTATAATATTATGTATTCCGATATGCATACAACTTAAAAGCTGATGTTATATGAATATAAAAGAAGCATATATAGACTAGATTGCGTAGAAACTCAAACACAGACGGACAGACGGACAGACTGACGGACAGACGGACACACAGGCGGACAGACGGACAAACGGACATGAACATAGCTAAATCAACTTGGCTGATCAAGCAAATATATACTTAATGGAGATGTCTCCTTCAGTGCGTTGCAAATGCTAAGACAAAATTATAATACCCTCTGCAAGAGTATAAAAACTTGTAGTAATGGGAAGCTTTTAGGCCAGATTTGTATATTAATTCTCACCCCGTAAAAACCTATTAAACTGTAAGGACATTTTTTTGTATAACATAAACCGAGCATACCCTTCAGTCTCTGGGATTTTAAGGGGTAGCCGGTTAGCTGCCCCACCGCATGATAAATTAAGGCAATTTCTCTGGCTCTCTCGCGCCGCTACTCTTTCTCCCCGATTCTCTCAGATTCTCTTTGTTTCTCCATTTATCTCTCTGTATGAGCTATGGCAAATCGCTGCGAAAAATACGCGAGCAGATTTATCTAACATGTCCAGGGGACCATGGGTCTGGGAGAATTCAGAGAGAGAGAGAGAATCGTTGGGAGAAAGGCGGCGGCGGCGGCGTCCCACTGAGAAATGACGTCTAGACGTTTTTTGTTCTCCGTTTTCTGTTGCCTTTATTTTTTTATGGTTTTGTTTTTTGACTTTGTGTGGGGCTCATTAAAGGAAACCTGGCTTAAATTTTGGCCAACTGCAACCCCAGTTGTTCATCATCCCCCGCCGGGACAGAGACAGCGCCCGCTCGGTTTTCCCTCCGCTACTTCCTGTGTTTTTCTTTTATTTTCCTTCTTTCTTTTTTTGTGACGTTTCGCTTAATTTTTCGCCGGTGCTTCGTGGCCAACTAAATACCTGTATAAATATTTTATTACGCAAATGAAACAAGCATTGTTTGCATTTTATTTGCGCGAACAAGGAAGCTTCGCCAGATGCAGCTGCTACTGCTGTCGCTGCTGCTGCGGCCGGTAAATTCAGCCGAGAAGTGCCAGGACATTTGTATGCAGGACACAAACAGAGCGAGGGAGACAGAGAGCTGACCGCAGACGTGGCCACAGGAAATGCAAAGCAGAATGCAAAGAATCCTCCGGAGGCAGCTAACCAACTGGGATTACAGTCCAGGTGGGGCAGGTGTTGCCCCATATCACACCCACACCCACCCCTCAGCACAGCCCAGCTCAGCTCAGATTCAAGGCAATCGCTCGTGATTGATTCAAAGCGATGCAATTGGCATCAAGCAACTTGGCAGGTAGGTAGGTAGCCAGGCAACGGGGTTGAAAAAAAAAGGGGAACCTGGAAATCCCACCTGCAGATGCCGAAGCGGAAGATGCCCTTGGAATCGAATCTATTTACGGGATTTCTTCTATTCAATTTAACCAAAAAAATAAATACAACCAGAAATGGCTTGAAGGGGCAACAGTACTTACGTTGGAGTATGGGATCTTTTTTAGCAATGTATTAAGGATAATGGAAACCGAAACCTTATCAATATATTAAGGATAATGGAAACCTAAACCTTACCAATATATTAAGGCAGCTGGAAACCTAAACAGTTTGTTTATGGTACAAACCCGAAGGATATTAATTAATTAAATAGAATTATTTAGGTACTTACCAAACGGAAAAACACTCTCTAGACCTTTAGGGCATACAAGTCCCCCTCCATCGAGGGAAGCCAATTAGCCGACTATTGGATGGGCAAATCGCTGCCGCTAATTGAGCCAGCTGGATGGGGCCCAGAGTTAACCCAAGAGAGTTGTGGCAAACGAGACTCACTTGTTACCACTTGGATTGACCAACAATTTGCAGTTGCACAATCAGCACAATTAACGACTGAAGTACGGGTGTAAAAAGGGTGTAAAAGTGGCGGAAAATGAAAGCAAATTATTCGGTGTTTCTCATCAAATAATTTCTCATATCAGTTGAACAGTCACCGAAGTTAAACAACAGCTTAGCTTATTTATAACAACTTGGGAAAGTATTTCTTGCTACCTTTGTACAATTTCAAGTCTAGTTTCCTTGAGGAAAATCCCATTAGAATAAGTTTTCCTTCCCGCATACATAATGTGTCCAATTGGCATTAATCTCATTAGCCAGCCAGCATTCATCCCTGAGGATGCACCAATATTGCCCATACGCCGCGTGTGACAGCCCCCTCCCCGCCTAGCAGGGCAAACATCAATCAGTGGACGAATTTGGTACATTCTACGGCGCTGCTTGTGCCCACTGTTCAAACAATTGGCAGAACGAAGGACGAGCACCATTGGAATTAGGCTAATGAAATGCTTGTTAAGTGAAAACGATGATGATGATGATGACAACATCCCCAAAGTGGCCGGAAAAAAAGTACAGACACAGACACGGACACAGACACGGACATGGATACACACCAACTGGTATGGACAGAGTCCGGTGGCTACTGTTTCTATTGACCCACATCGCCATCCGTCCTCCGCTTAATTATTCATTATTATTTGGCTTTTGTGGCTGTTTGTTTGCGCCCACCGAACGCCGAACGCCGCCGAATGAGTGGCTGTCAATGAGTTTCCATTTGCGAGGACAGCACCGGACTAATGATTGCGCCCACTCCCAGTCCCACACCGGACCAGTCATCAGTCGAGTCATCATTTGGCCACTGGCTAGGCCCTTCGGGTCAGGGTGATGGCGCGATGATGAGCACTTCCACGACGCGTTGGCTAATTAATTGTCGCGGCCGGAATCTCCTAAGGGGGATGCCACTGGAAGGCCATGCAGCGCCAGGTGCTTTAATAGCACTTTTTTTTGCTGGCCAAAAAAAGGCTTAATTGGCATGCCATTAAAACGCAACAGCAAGAACCTTCAACGGAGGAAAAAGCATTCCCAACATTTTCAAATCCCATTAAATTTATTGCTAACAACTTATTTGCTTAACATTTTAAACCTTTGCAGACGAAGACGTTTGGCCAAAACTTGCCTGAAAGGCAGCCCAAGATCGATTCAGGGTGGAGGGATGGATGGAAAAGCGTGTAAAAGTGAGTGGAACCACTCAGGCTGCCTGCCCCTTTCCCCTTAAATGCTGTCAACATATGTGCATAAATTTCACACGTGGCGCCCAGCGATTCATGCATTTTACATGCACCAAAGGATTTCCCAGCTTCCAGCTTCCAGCTTCACTCGCCATACTCTCCGTCCATTGTCCGTGGCTCAGCTTTTCCATTTTCATTTTATGCTCTTTCGGCTTTGTTTCTTCACCAGAAAAAAAAAAGAAAAACTGAAATAAAGGACGAAAAACGAAGGACGAAGTACGGAGACGAGAGATGGTAATGGCAGACGGCTTGTTTGTTAATACGAAGGCATTTAATTTTTAATCGCTGCATCCGACTCGAAGTTGACGTTGTCCCAGATCCCGCCACCCCACCTGCCACGACCGACCTCAGCTCTAGGACACCGCCTTCCACCCACTCCTGGCCGTTTGTCCTTACCAATTGTTAACCCAACGCGTTACATATGTTTAATGAAGAGAGAGAACCGCACGCACGAGTTGCTCGAGCGCAGGACCTGAATACCACGACAGAAATTCTAGGGGGATAAAGGATATTCCACAGTGAGAGAAACGATTATTGATTGAGATCTAATAACGGAGAAAAGTAATAATTTAATTCATAAATAATATAAAGGAATCTATTTTAATCTAGCATTATGGTTGCTTATCTTTAAACCAATAAATACTCCGTCTTTAGTTCTACTACATTTATTTGTAACTAGTTTACCTATTAGTTAACTTTAACAAATGGTTAAGCAAATGGAAACTTATACATATAATATATGAAATTAGATTATGATTACTTAACTAAATAATATGTTTGTATTTATCATGATAAATACTCCGATTTCCATTTCTATCCCTACATTCCTTTTACATTTCTTTATAGCACATTTTAACTCTCAGTTACCTTTAACAGATGGTTAAAGAACTGGAAACTAAAATATGCAAGAAGTTAGTTTATACTTATTTAATTATGTATTTCGTTTAGTATTTAACCTGATAAATACTCCGATTTGGATGGGTTTTCCATGCTATTGATAAGACTTAACTAACAGCCAGTTTAATTGGCGGTTGACTTTAACTGACTGTTAAGTAACTAGAAACTTACATATTCCAGTAGTTAGTATATAATAACTTTTTAAATTAATATTTACTCAGGTTTTGGGTGGGTTTTTTATGGTATTAAGAAGATAGTTTAACTGGCAGTTAACTTTAAGTGACGGTTAGGAAATAGGAATCCTATGGAAATACCTGAAATTGAAATTAAGGGACATAGCCAGACCAGAGTTAGGAAAATGAAGGAGTTTTCCCGCTGTGTAGTCCGTCTTTGCTGGGAAATGCATTCAGTGCCTTCGCACACTTGCAACGAATGAATACACCCGCACACACACCCGCACACACACCAGCACACACTCACTGCGTGTGCGGGTGCCGCGGCTGTGCGGCAGATAGACACCAGTGCTGGATGCTCGCTTCTGACTCTGCGGCAAGTTATTATAACAGTTCATTGATTTTCAATTTTCAATGCATTTCATTGTTTGCCGCTTTTTCCTCTGTTTCCCTCTGGCTTTCCATATCTCTCCCTCTCCCTCTCCCTCTCTCTCTCTCTCTTTCCACCAATTTATCTGCATTTCCCCGACATTGCGAATTGGGGAATGGCTCAACTTGCGGCGACTGGCAACTGCATCAAATTTCCGCACTGAAAACTCACTCGCATGCATAAATTCATACGGCGGAGTTGATTTTCTCTTCTCTTCGTTTTTTTTTTATTCGATCAAAAAAAAAAAGACGCGGGGAAAATTAACCAAAATGAAGGCTGGCAAAAAAATTTAAATGATTCGCGCACTGAAAATGCCCCGGAAAAGCGTTGCCTCTGAATTGTCCCAATGCAGATGCGTTTTATAATGCTTAAAGCTGGAGTTATTTATGACAGGCGACAGGACGAAATGGGAAGTGCTTCGATTGAGCAGGGATTTGGCGCAGACACAAAAAGAAAGGAAACGCCACGAAAGTGCACAGCTTCATCTGTGATTATTTCCCCTTTTTATGGCCAGTCCCGGGCGTTTTTCCTTTTTTTTTTTTTTTGCATCTTCTGGCGACTTACGTCCTTTTGATTGGGCTTTAATCGTTAATTGCAACTCAAAGCTCTTCTGGCTTGTATTTTTAAAGAGCAGGCCGCTTCTTCAATGTAATTTAATGTCGCCAAATATATGTAAATATTGTTAAGAGTTGCGGCAACTGCTCCTCCGCTCTCGTGCCTAATACACCTCTGAATAAGGTTTCCCCGTATTGCCATTGCCTCGGAGTTTTCCTTGGTCAAACTGTTTCTCTTATACATTTTTTTTTGTTTTGTGTCTGCCTCTAGCTTTGTATACTTGTAATTACTTTGACCTTGTGCGACGTGATGCTACGATATCCTGGGAAAATCGAGGTGGCAGAATGCGCACTAATGTACTTTGCCAGCCTTGTTGCGAAGAGTATCTTTTAAGTACAATCTCTTAGGACAAAGCAATAGCTTCCTTGTTAGTAGCTAACTTTCTTAAATAACCACAAATATATTTAGTTACTATAATAATTAGAATAATAATAGTAATAAGAATAACAATAATACTTGAATATCAACCGTATAATTGAAGAGCCGTAAATGTCGACAACACCGCTAGCCAACTGTGAAACAAATAATTTACTTATGTATTTAGAAATAGCCAGTTGTTTCAAACATATTTACAATTTTCGCATTTATAATATTCGTAATTATATTAAATCCTAATTATATATATATTATATTATAGTAAATCCTAATTAAGGCAGGCAGAACACTTCTTAAATAGTAAAAATGCTTTAAAAACGGTTTTCCACAAAGGGCAGGACATTTTGGTCATTTATTCCAGCTCATTCTTAGTCAAGATACTTTATTATAAATATTCAAAAACCCCCAAATAAAGCACAAAAATATTATTAAGTTATAATACTCATCCCAGTTAGTATTATATTATTTATAAAAGGAATACCTCTTTAAGGATCATGCCCAGCTGGCAGCTTTAAATTAGTTTTTTTTCCCCCCCTCTCTTGAATGTCCTTTTTTCCTGCCTGCTGCTCTTCCTTGTTCGTTGCTTCCTTTTCAGTTTGTAATTTTTTTTTGTACGCGAATTGCCATTACAATTTCATTCCATTTGAGTTCCAGTTCGATTCAGGACCCCGCGGCCCTTCACCGCTTACAGGTATTTAATTTGATTGTCCTTGCATATACCCTCGCTCCCCCGCTGAGCGGAATTAGGTCGGCACACCTTTTGGCCAGGTGTTCTTTGGTTATGTCTTTATTTAAGGCAAGCTCATAAATTTTAATTATGTGCATTTTTAAATACGTGACCCTTTTGCCCCTTTTTCTGCGGACACTGCACCATCATCATCATCATCAGGAGTAGTCGCGGCGAGGCATTAAATAAGGCATAGGAAGCATAGGAAGCAAGGATACTTGCCCAAGGGTGGCTGCTCTTCTTTGGTGTTACGCCTGGCCGGCAAATAGGACCCATCAATTAGGGGAGCGCCGGTTAACAGGACGACCCTCCTTTCAACCTGAGACCTGTGTACCATGACTACTTATTTGTACCCTCTAATGGTGACTCTTTTTCAATGGAGTTCGATGTCAGTTAATTGCCGGGGGAGAAGTCTACACTACACTTTTTAAATAATAATGGAACATTTTCAATTTTACATTCAATTGGAGATGTGATAGAAAAATCGATCTGAAATATTCGATTTTAAACGATAAAATTAATTATTTTTATTATATGTATATGCTTTTATAATGCTATTATTCATTTATTTATATTATTTCTTTAAACTATATTTGTAATAACCTCCTTAGTTTTAGTTACAAAAATAATAGAGTTAGGCTCTTTTCTTTTACTCAATCCAAAATATCAAACATCATTTCTATTAGAGCTGGAAAAACATCGATGTTTAAGCCCGATAAATCGATGCTTACATATGAAATGACATTGAATACTTTTCGATACTTTTCCAGCTCTAATTTCTTTGTATCGCATGTGAAAAACATCGATATACTGCGTATATATCGATCATTTCTGTCATCGCTATGCTAAATGTAATCAACATGATACGCGAAGTGCCATAATTTATAATATAATTATTTAAAATATAAAATAAACTGAATATTTTGTCAGTTGCTATTAAACAGGACGCGCCCAACGAGAATGATCCTTGGGCGTTATCCACAGAGCCTGATCCTCAGAGCACAAAACAGAAGAAGATAGCTTACATTTTGCTTTATTATTGTTATTGATATTGTTATTATATTGTTATTTGTATGTGTACTATATGTTATATTTATAAATGAAAACTTTACACCAATAAAGGGTGAGCAGGCGCGCCTAACTGGTCTGAATGATAAAGTGTACTTTAGATGTCCTCGTATCCCTTTGTAAATAAATACAAAAACAATACAAAAATACTCCAAATATATATTAAGCTGAAAACCATTAATTCACTTATTAATTATATTATATTTATGTATATTATATTTATATTATATTTCTATTTATATTTGATTTTCTGACAAAGGCAGAGTACTTGCTGTTCCCCCTTTGCTCAATTAGACAGCTAAAAACTCCCTACGGACTGACGCTTTAGTGGCTTTTTGCGACCTTTTCAACGTGCAACCTTGCTGCAGTGCAACATAGCTTGATTGTCAGGTTGCCAGGTTGCCAGATTGCCTGACTGCCTGATTGCCAGAATGCCAGAATGCCTCGATTGACACAATATTGCCATATACACAGCAGCCGCCTGGCAAACGCAACGACACTCGACGGCATTGTGCGCACAACCGACAATCAACATTTAAAGTGATGATGGGGTGAGCCATGTGCCGCCGCCGTCGCCGCCGCCGCCGTTTGAAGCCATCTAAGCCTCCATTTCCATTTCCATTTTCATTGCAACAAGCTAAAGCCGCACCGTCGCCGTCTCTAAGCAGGGCGCGTCAATTACATTTTCGTTTGGTTTTCGGCTAGTTTTCGGGTTGCATGGCGAAATCTCGCCCAGGTTTGGTAACTAAATGGACGGTCGGGGCTACCATTTGTCTACCACCGACCCACCCCCCACCACCCGCGGGAAAACCCATGGCCTCTGGCTTGGCCGGGCTCATCGCTAAACAGCAGCAGCAGCCGCGGGGGGGGAAACAGCAGTACCAACATTGATTTAGTGGCAGCCAGCGACAGGCAGACGGGTTTCGGTTTTGGTCTTTTTGGGGCCAAATGCACATCGATATAGTTATTACGCCTCTTTTTCGGAGGTTGCGAAATTGTGGCCCAGCCTGACCCCTGGCGCCATACACGGGGATTATCGAGACAGACAGAGAGAGAGGTAGCTCCAGGTGCGGAATGACCTTATAATTGGTGGGGCATCGCTCAAAAGACACAGATTAACTTGCAGGGCTTACAACAGTTTCCAGCGGGAAATTAGATCGTTACACATATCACAGTCTGACCCTGACTTAAGTGAAGTCTGCAGACAAATGCTCCACTAATGACTCAATCAGGGAAAAGCTATCAGTCTTTGTTACTTGTTTTTTCAATGCATCTGCCTCATAGCTCGTATTATTTAATATTAATAAACCAATCTGCCTCATAGCTTGTATTATGAATATTATAAACCAAAGCCTTAAGCTGTGTGTTTCAAATTTAGTTAACTGAGGGCTTACTTCCGGGTTTTCTAGTGCTTCCTTAAAGGCCATTCATTGTGTCCTCCTCCTTCGGCAACCCGTTGACTTTGTGATCACTTCATTTGGTGGCAAGTTCCGCTCTGAACTGAACTCCCGTGCTCCACTTGGCTCCATTCCCAGGGCTCATCATACATCATTCAGCATTAGCAACTGGATTTAGTTGCACTCAATCATGGAGGCCCTTCCTTTACGTGTTTCCGCTCCTTTTTCCTTTTCCCCCGGCCGCAGGGAGTCCTGTGGGGGCCACGACCTTAAGCCTTCTAAGTGCAAACAGCTTGTTGTCTGTTCATCGCTGGCGTTTTCAGGGTATACTATATATGGAATCCATAATGCCAGTCTCCCCCCACATCACCACCCCATGTCCGCAATAATTCAACTTTTGTCCAACATCGACAAGTTCCCTTTTTTCGCATTTCCGCCAAACTCCAAAGTTGCAGTTGCCAAAAATCCGGGCGAAAGGTGTAATATTTTCGGTGTGTGTGTGTTTTTTTTTTTGTTTTCAACGCCCACTCTGGGGCGTACCGCCCCAATAATATTTTTGTTGAACGGCCACTTTCGGGAAATTCCAGCGGGGGGGTAGGGGGGAGGCAAGTTGTTGGTACGCAAAAGTTGGACAGACACTGGCCCCCGCCGGCCCCTCAACATTTTTGGCGGAGCCTTCTAACAACGGAATCTGTGTGTATCAGTGGCCAGGATTTATGTGTTTATATTGCGAGTTTGAAGTTGGTTTGGCAGTCCGCGCGCGCTCGTTTTTCCAGCGGGGCCGGGGGCGGGGTGTAGTTGCCCCTTGGTGGGTCCCGGATTTATGAGGGGCTGGGCCATGCGGTTGCACAACTGTCGGCCTGGGCGCATAAATTGCAGCCACGTTTATGTATCGGCGGCGGGTGGGAAGGGAAACTGCACAAAAACAAAACAAACACATTTTCAGTGCAGTTTTGAGCGGAAGAGGGATTTGAAATTCTTTTGCCAGACGCGAATATCCTTTGGGAGGAAGTGCGGGAGCTTGATTGAACAGCTATGATTGAAAGCTGTGTCTCTACAGCGAAGTCCAGGAGAATTGTTTGCATTTCCCGGGAGAATCTGTGAATTCCCTGCAATAAACTGCAAGTATTTTAAAGCCTCTCAAATAATATTCAATTGATCTGTTAATTAATGAGAATTATGTGTGCATAGCTTCAGCCTCTCCCATAATTTATTCAAGCAATTTGCTCGTTTTATTTTTGCGAAAATATATCAAAAACAGGCAAGTACGAGGATATACAATATTGGAAATGAATTTCTGAGTTGCCTTGGCCCCTCTTGGAGTCTGTAAATGAAAAAGTTTTGATTGCTTTTAGCAACAACTGAAAAATGGCAGACGAGGAAAATATGATCATACATCAGGGTAGAGTGTGGGTGCAAAAATAAAAATGGCAAATGCAAAATCACACTTTTAGCATATTGCTACGAACTTCATACATATCCCCATCCCCCCACCCTATACAACAGGAAAAAAAAATCCCTTTTCCGCCCAACACATGGCGCATAAATCTTTGCACCTGAAAACAGGGAAAACGGCGAGGTAAGCAAGGTGCTAATGGCAATCTGCAGAGTGTGTGTGTGTGAGTACGCTTTTCCCGGGCAAAGCACGTGTGCTTTCGGGGGAGTTATTTTTCCAATTTTCAATGTAATTTCTGTCAATCCTCGCCCCCACCCCCGCCCCACTCTTTTTTCCAACTGAACGTCATCCCTCTTGGCAGATTTTTTATTGGCGCGATATTGAAAATTATGCGAAAACGCTAAAGCGATTTATGCTTCAGCTTCGGGGGAGTGTGTGTGTGTGCGTGTGTGTGCGGATGGGTGGGGAAAGGGGTTACATTTTGTAGAGACAGGACCTGCAGCATGCCATGGGTTAATGGTGCAACACGCCACAAGGGGCCAAAGTTGAAGAATTACATACAGTGTTTTCTTAAGCTGGAAAATGAAAAACATGGGATTATTAGCCGGCTTCTTTAGGGGAAAATATTATATAATATCAGGTTTTGAGATTTATTTCCAGCTAATAAACAAAATACAATAAGTTAAATAAATATATACTAAGTATAATTAATAAATGGAAATGCACGAAAGAAACAAAAGAACATGAGCTGAAGCTGTACTTCTTGAAGAGTTGTTGTCCCTATGGCTTGTGGCGATAGTTGTTAACGATAATAGTACATCGATAGGCAGAACAACCGAAGACTTTTGCCAGCACTAATTACAGCACATGATAAATGAGTGTGACCATAATACAACTATACTTATATTATATTATATTATATTATAATATATTATATACCTATGTATATATTTTGTATCGGGAAAATGCTGTACGACGAAGAGAATAATCAAAATAAGAAGCTGTACTTTATGAACAGCTGTTATGGTACTTCGAAAGGGGAGAATGATTCGATAAATCGGATTTCATCGGTTGCTTTTTGATATTATAGTTACCCTGAAGAAAAAAAATCAAATGGCTACATACATATGTACATATGTATATCATATACATAGTTTCCATTTAAAAAATCACTCAATTGGTATGAAAACATAGGAAAATTATCAAAAGTTTGGTGTCTTTATTTATAAATATTTTATATGTAAATAAATATAATAAATAAATCATTTATAAATAATTCATATAAATCTTTTTCCATTGATTTCTATTTCCAATTTAACAATACTTGTTAATGGGAAAAAATACTTAATGACAACGAAGGGCTTAATCAAATCAAGAAGCTCCTGTAATCGGTAATAGGGCTCTTCCGCAATTATATATTTCGATGGCGACTGCGGCATTAACACCTCTCCGCTGCTGTTTGCCCCAAAAGATGAGATGAGTTGAAATCGGAGCCGACAATTAGTGCAAGACCCCGATGAATGGGCCAGCGGCGATAAGCCGTTGGGTCAGGCCCAACGAAGGCCTAATGATGATTACGCCAAAGAAGATGATTTGTTGCAATTGTGGGTCGGGGTCAACTATTTGTGATTGCACCGTTTCTAGTGGGAATTCAGTGGGAATTCAATGTCCTATTATATGTATATATGAATCATAAAAAGTCATTTGATTTTGCTAAACTTTTGTGTTTTTTTTTTTTGGAAAAACTGAGGGGGATAATACTGGTGCTGCCATCGTACTCTGTCACTCGTTAGGCATTCATTCCGTTCATTTGTCGAGGGCCTGACAGGGCGACCTAATGACAGACAACCACCGCCAGACCTTGGTGTGTAGCTTGGTTGTTGCCGGTCGTTGTGTCGAGTGGAGAACTTGGCGGCGATGCAATCCATGACTTGGTCGCTTTTGGGTTCGCTTCGAGCCCTAAACAGCCGACACTCTGCCTTAATTACAACACTGGTTGTCTTGACTGCAAAACTCCAGCTGCTAGCTGCTAGAGCTGCAGCAGGCGGAGTTAATGGCATAGGGTTAGCCTGCGGATCGGGGCAACAATCGCAATCGATGGGCCACCGATTGCTCAATTCGATAGGTGGGCCACCATCAGGCGTTACCGATTAGTTCTGGCAATCATTTCGCATGACTGGTGATTATCACCCAATCCACACCTGAGGAATTGCCATCAGGTGTGGAACGACGACGAAATTCGAGAATCACCTTTGACCCCAATTAAAGAAATGTCATAGGCAATATATCAGGAATAGCACCATCTATAAGATCATTAAATTCCACAAAAAAATTTAATTTAATTCGAAAAATTTAAATATTTTCATCTAACCAAAACTAGAGTAAATTCCTGAAAGGAAACCGCTAGAAACGAATCTATATTGTGAGTTTCCAATTACTCTTCCCGCAATCAAGTGTGTCAATCAGTGTTTAGCCATCGCCGATAAGAGAGGGTATAAAAAATATAAAGTTCGCTGGGATTACCTGACACTGGGGCGCTTGAGGCTACGCCAGATCATTGCCGGGCCATAAATCACAATTCCTGGCCTATGAGCGACTCTTGGCAATGCTCTTTGGCTCTGTGAAAGTTTTCTTGGCACTCGTCTGAATTCCTGAATGCCGCCCTGACTGCCCGCGCTCTTCCTTTTCCTCGGACTTCAAGGCACTGTATCATTTTTTTTTTTTTTATATTTCTAGATCTCTTTGCACTGGGGAAGTTTTGAACGAAAAAAGTTTCTTTGGCAAAGTTTATGTGCCACTTGCAAAGATTTACTGGCTAAACTTTTGCATTTTGCATACAGAGAGAGAGAGAGGCTAAGCCTGGGATGAGCACCAGGACCACCGAAGGATACGATGCGTTCGGGGTGGTGTGGCTGGCGACATTCGCAGATATGCGAGTACCGCCGAGTCCCCGAATTTGTGCTGTTTTTGTTTTTCGATTTCCTTCCGTTACTTTCCTCATTCATTTGGTGGAAAACAAATCCAAGTTTTCGGCGTGCCTGTCACAGGAGGTGCTGCAAGTAAATACGGAGACGGACACTATCCATGGGAATCATTCGTTGTCGGTTCTATATATCCAGGAGATACTCGCTGCTGGGGTGCCTCCGGGACTGGGACAGGTACCGGTACCGGAACACTGAACGCGGGCCTTTCCAGCTGCAGGGACATATTGAAAAATGCATTGCCAGGGAGCCCAAGGAGGGCAGAGAGGACAGTTGATTAGACAGACCGGAAACTTTGGTGTTCCCGGAGCAAGTAGAAAAGAATTAAGGAGAGCTTCCTGTCGATGCTCTGGTTTAAAAATTACTCTAGTATTTTTTTCAGTTTTATTTTCGTTTATTAGTCAAGTGTTTTATATTTCCTAACGCTCTTTAAATATATTTATAATGTTTTCTTATACTTAAATACTATAAATTAATTTATTATGTAATGTCTATGAGTTTTGTAATGTAAAAAAAAGCCTAGCACATCTACAACTACCTTAATATCAAGTAGTTCTTATATTTATATATTAGCTTAAAGATCTTTAAGATAAACTGATGCTTTTTCCAGATCAGACGATATTCTTTGGTTCTACTACAAATCATATATTTCTTTAAACAGGAGCCCCATATATGTGTAATATATTTCACCCAAAGGTGTCCCTTTCCGATAATATCACCCCAAACCCCCCCGGACGCCGGAACCATAAGCTTTGTAAGCTCTGGTAATATCCTGGCTATGGGTAAGAGGTGACAGGATGAATGGAGGGCATAAATAAAACTAGAAAACTAGCAACGAATGCAAAAACATTTTACCAACATTTCTATTTGCTTTCTTTTTTTTTTCCTCTGTTTTGTGTGAAGCAAAGCGACAAAAGCGAAGCGACAAACAGCAAACAAACAACGAACTCGACTGAAAACTGAAAACGGAAAATGGAAAATGGAAAACTTTTGCAGAAAGCAGCAGGAGCAACAGCAGCATTCATACAGAAGTAAAAAGTTCATTTACGTAAATGTTTTTCTTCGGCTGCCGCTACGTTTTGGTTTTGGTTTACCTTTTTTTTTTTGTTTTATTTTTTTCCTCCTTTTTTTTTTTTTGGGAGAAATTAATCAGCAAATGGATTTTCAATTTCCCATTAACACTCCACGACAAAGGAGAGCAACGAGCTGCACTTTCCTCCTTCCTTCCTAAGCCTTTGTCATTTCCCATTTTGGCCAAAAGAAGAAGGCTGAGAGGCTGACACGAGAGCAGAGAAGACACGCCGACACCGATGGTAAGGGAGACATCCATTTAAGTGGAACATGTGTGCAATCGTGGAAAAAGGGCGAATCTTCCTGTCACTGTCAACTCGTCGTGGCGAATATCTATAATTAGACGAAGACACATTTTGAAGAGGCGGTGGTGTGGCACCATGGTGTGGCATGGCCAAGTCAGGAAGCGTATTACCTCACCATTCCCGTAATCGTCTTTGGCTCTGGGATCCTCATCATTATCATCATCGTCTTCGGTTGCCTCGGTCGGTCCCACTGTGTTTGCCACTTGCCACTTGCTACCGGTGGCTACTGTTTTTTTGTTGCTGTTTTCTTTATTTTTTTTTGTTTTCTATTTTCGGTGCCAGTTCCAGCTGCCCGCTAATGCACCATGTGGCACCAAGTGCTGTGGCCACGGGCGGAGGTCTGATATTCTCCCCTCCAAAATTAAGCCTTTCGGAGAAAAGAAATACATTTTTTTTTATTTTTCTTAAAATTTTAAAACTGATTTGAGTTTTTCTGCTATTAACAGGAAAGTTTTAATATTTCCTAGCCACAAATCAAGGAAAATGCTGAGCTTAAACTTGTTTTTGAAATCATCTTAATGCCAAAATTAAATAATTATTTCAAAAGCTCTAAGAGATTCAGAAAATAAATCATTTGAATTAGAGATGGCACTTTTAAACATATTTCATAATCAGCTGTGTTAGAGATGGCACATTTACAACGTCTCTAATAATCGTCGCGAAGCACAATTGTATCCCAAATATTTTTTAATTACCTAATTGTTCCACTTTTAAGGTCCCTAGAAGAAGCATATGTATATTTTTGAAGTATTCCTGAAAGCTAATGAGAGCCAAATATATATTGAATGCCAAATAACACATATTTTCCTATTTACCAATAAGATCTAAATAAATTTATAGTAAACTAGTTTCAAAAATCAAATTGTAAGCAATTTCCTAAAATATTTTTCATTTTTATCAATCAACTTTGTTCATTTTATTTTTAAATTATTATATTTGAAAGCCTCTCGATCTGTTTATATTAATTTGAAATACAACAATTTTTTATTTGGATATCATGTTAATTTATATCTAAATTTCTGGAAGCTCCTTTTCTCCCTTACTTTTGAATGTCATAAAGCGGCTTTTCTCGCTCGCTTAGTGTAAACGTATTCCGATTTAAGCATTTTTTAGTACCTTAATTAAAATACAATACGTTCACACTAAGCATGTTTCGAGAGAAATTTACTGAAAATAGGAAAAACCATAAGTTACGATAAAATTAGTTAATTGAAAGGATGGCTTAAACAATTATCCTTAAGATTAAACAATTACCTTTAATTAATCCCCCTTGAGCATCAGTGGTCGGCCCCTGGTTCGCCTTGTTGGGCAACACAGTGGCCACCGATCAAGAGGCAGTTCCTGCTGCTGCCTCTCTGTGCCGCAGTTGCAGTTGCAATTTGCAGTGACAGTGGCTGTTGCAGTTGCAGTCTGCAGTCTGCAGCCAAAGGTGACGATGACGATGATGATGATGACATCCAATTAATTGCTGCCACCGTTGTATAACAGAGGGGCGTGGTGCCCATTGGATTAATCCAAAAGATACACAACCATTAGAGCCCAAAACACAACTAGCCTCCTTCTCCAATATGTTCATAGTATATCTGGCAGCTTTCGCTGACATGGGGCATGGATTATGGCCGTATGTATGCATGTGTATTTTTTTTTTAACAACCATAACTATACGACAGATCCATCAATCAGCACTGCTAACTGTGTCAGACCTTCTACTAATCGTCTCGCGGTCACTCAATCAATTAAGATGCCGCACAGAGACATGGAGAAACGCGCTTTCAGAACGAGAACAGAAGCTGAGACAAAAGCGCTGGAGAAAAGAGGTGACAAATCCGAGAATCCGAGAATCCGAGAGACAGCGAGAGGCTGGCAGGGAGAAAGGCGACCCAGATACCCAAAATGAGACTGAGATATCCACAAACTGGAACCGAATGCGCGAAACGAGAGCCATGTTTCCATCTACAAAGCCTGGCCAAGTGTACACTTAGCAAAATATAATCAAAACCTAGTTTTGTAATTCAAATTAAAGACGTCATGTGTTAATTTTTCCATTTCTCAAACTTGCACATAAATTACATATTGTTTATTTATTAGAGAAGACCTTGTGTGATTTTATTTCGAGTGCAGGCCATGTGTATCTGCTTTTCTATATCGGTATCTGTATGTCTGGAGACGTATCTGTCAGATACGTGACTCTGTCTGCTCCACCCTCTCTCTGCCCACACCCCGCCACATTCATTCACAGCCTGTCCCCCTCCCTCCCCCTACAGTTTTTCTCATTTTCCCGCTGGACACGTTCCTCCGTTTTTATCGCCGATGTCGTTTCGGGGGCCTTCATAAAGTGTCGCGATATTCATAAAGATAAAGCTCGTGAGTGTATGTCTGTGTGTGTGTGTGTGCGGGTGTGCGGGTGTGACTTTTATCACCATCTCCCTCTCTCCGCCCACAGCCTACGCCCAGGCATTTTGCGGCCTTGGAAGGCAATTAAAATGGCCATTAGGCCCTATTAAAATACCATTGACTGACTCCACTTTGCGTTTGGCTTTAAGTGGCCTGCCATGTGTCAGGCTCCACTGTACGGCCTTAAGGACGGGGGGAGGTGGTTGCGGGGACCGGTACCGGGACCGCCGGCCTTTGAGCCAAGTTTAATGCAATTACATGCAACAACCAGAGCAAAAACAACTCAATTAGAAGAGCAGCAGGAGCAGGGGAAGCCACCAGCAGCAGCGGGAAAAGGAGAGCAACTGGGCGGAAATTGCTGGAGGTATTACCATTCCCCCCTCCTTACACCACCCCCCAACCTGAAGGACGGCCGGTGGCGGCCATAAGTTCAACCGAAACTGAAGCCATTTGAGTGGTCTCTCAGGCGGCTGTCGTCAATGTGAAGTAGCTCTTCAAAAATTAAGTTCTCAACTTAAAGGAACATTTCAGATACTTTAAGGTATACAAAAGATATTTAATTATTTGTTAATAGTTATGGAATTATAATAATATTTAATATATTTAATAATAATAATAATAATAATATTTAATTATATTAATATTTTGTGTTTTCCTTTGACACAGTAGAATTTGTTATATTTTTTCAGACTAATTTTGTTAGTATTTCCCTAAGCATAGCCTCGATTTCCATTTCTATCTGATTCTTGCTCAATTTCTTGGTTTTCATTTATATCTTCTTAATTTATCTTTTTTTTTTTTTGGGATTTTCCGTACTATTTGTGTTGTCGCCAAAAACTTTTCTTCTCTGCCGTCGACTTTTTGACACTTGTCTTCATATGCAGTTGAGGCAGGCAGGAAAAGCGGTGCGACGCGTTGCCACATTCCTGCATCACCACTATCCATCCATCCGCCCATTTTCACTGGCATTCCTTAGCGTTTTCCTGTCCCTCCCATTTTCCTTAACCCGCCGCCCCCCTCAGTGACTGTTCTTCCCCCGGCTGCTGCTGCTGTTGCTGTCGCTGCTGTTGCTGTCGTCATAAACGCAGCCTTATTAAAAGTGCACGAAACTTTTATATTAGTGCAGACAGCAACACGCTCAGCGCCTGCAGGTTGCCAGGTGGTGATGGTGGTGGCAGAAAATTTTGGGGGAAAATTTTCCAGCATGATGAGCGGAGAGGGGGGGATGCCTCTTAGGTTATTGCCAAAAAAACAAGTTGGCGAAAGGAGCAAGAAGTTAGTGGAGGATGGCAGTCGGCGCAGAAGCTAACCAGGAAATTATTATCAATGTACGCATAATTCATTAAAACGAGCAACTTTTTTGGGGCGGTAAAAAAGGGGCGGAAAGGGGGGGGGAAGGGTGGAAAAACCAGGGGCTTGACA
Organism: Drosophila parvula; assembly: GCA_018904695.1. NCBI lineage: Eukaryota > Metazoa > Arthropoda > Insecta > Diptera > Drosophilidae > Drosophila > Drosophila parvula. The sequence continues at coordinate 35,869 of JAEIIG010033958.1, forward strand.
TGCCTTCACTGATGATGATAATGCCAGAGTGCACTTTGTCATTATATCAAGTCACACACATATGCACCGCAACAACTCTTATAAACTCGTACACTTCAATATAAAAATTGAGTTAATATTTACGGCAAATATTTATTACTAATACTAATATTAATACTATACTAATATTTATACTAATACTAATATTTAATATATTAAATACTTATAATATAATATTATATTTGTATACTTAATAAGGAAAATTAACTATACATAAGGATTTTTCGTTAGTGCCATCTCTAATAGCTAATTGAAGTTATATTTCATACAAGAAAACACATACATATTTTCTTTTCTCGATACTACGAACTTTAGATAAATTAAAGTTAGTTTTGTTGTAATTAACAATATTTAATATTTTTAATTTGTGCTAATTCGAAAGTAAATAAACCCGGTACAGCTGGTAAGCGTAAGCATTCTCATTAGAGGTGGACAAACATCGATTATTTTCAACAAAAAATATCGAACACCTCTAATTCTTATACTCTTCCGGTCAGTGTTGCCAAATTAGCTATTTTCCTGTCAATTTTAGCTTTCTTTATACCTAAATGGTGGGAATAATTTTAGAAACAATGAAAAGCGTGAATTCTGGCTTTCTTACATATATGAAAAGTTTGATTTTTCACTGTTAATTTATGGCGATGATTGTCTACTTTTTTATAACTACAAATATCTTTCTTAGAAGAATTGTGTTAATTTTTCAAATAATTTGAAAAACAGAGACATTTTCCTGTGATGTATTCTTGAAACACGCACTGGAAATCATCCGGAGCAGGAAGGATGTATGGAAGGAAGGAAGAAACTAACTAACTTTGTTAAAATTTCTCTCTCACTTTGGGGCTTAGGCAGTGCCCTCTCCCTCTCTCTCTCTCTCTCTCTCTCTCATGTGTGTGTGTGTGTGTGGCTTCATGCAGCTCGTTCTCTGCCCCGGAATTTTGCCCGCACTTTTCACTCCTCAATGAAGTTATCGTTGTCAAGTTTTAAGCGTGAACTTTTCGCCACGCCTCCGCTCCACATTGCATTGAAGATTGGCCCAGCCGCCACGCCGCCTCTCTTAGCCCCTTTTTTGAGCGTCTGTCTCATCCTCTCCGCCGGCTGCATCATAATTCGCTATTAGAAGTCACTTAAAAAGTTTCCCAAGTTTTCCATGCAGCTGCCAACATTGTTGTCAGCCACGCCCACCCTTAACCCCAGCACGCCCTGCCTCCGCCTCCGCACTGTGCCTGTGCCTGTGTCTGTATATATTTTCTTTGCCAAAAGTTGTGGGCGGCTTAAGTAGGCGGCGAAATGATTTTAATGTCTCCGAGGATGCAGTTTTTTTAATTGAATAATTGTAGGCATAATGCCAAGAGTTTTCGTGCGGCCACTACCACTACCGATCCTCAAAATCTTACTGGTTTTCAAGTTAGGAGTGGCCTCTCGAGTATATAGAACCATGATGAGGAGATTGCCTTTTCAGGAACATGGTCTTCTTACGCTTTTCTTGGTCAATAATTATATATAATTATATAATCAATATAATATATATAAAGTAAGACGAAAGTAACTTGTCGCTATTAAGTGAGTTACTTTTTCTTTGTTGTTTCCAGCTTTACTGTTTCATTTGCTGGAAACTAGGATTAAAAAAATATATGTGAAAGGAAACTAACTTCGTGAATCATAATTTTCTTATTAAAAGGAGCCCCAAACCCAAGGTAAAAGCACTCAATGATTCGGAAAATTTGTGGAAAATTGGGAAACGTACATTATAGGCGTCGCTTAAGTTGGCAATTAACTTTATGATGTTGTTGCTCCGCTGCCACCTGGCTCTAGTCCTCTTATTAGTCCTTCTTATCTGCACTTTTCCAGTCCTGCCACACATAAATATTATTACTTAAATGATGATTTCAGCTCCAGTTGACTTGCGGTGGAAAACGAGGGGCGGAAAAGCTGGAAAACTCTCTGGCCGCACTGTCTTTGTTTGTGAGTGCTTAAAATGCAATTATGCATTTCAGGGCGAAATGAAAGAAGGACTTTCGTTGCCAGGGTCTGAAAATGAATTTAATTGCAATGCAATGGCAAATCGAATTAAACAGTGTAAAAGGGAGCAACATTCCAACAACAAAACGGGCGAAAAAACAAACAGGGAAAAGTCCAGAGACACCAGCAAGCTTTTCCCCTGCGGCAACGCATCCAATTGAATAAATTAATGCAAATTAAACCATTAATGTCTGCCAATTTCAGGCAATGGCCGAGGACCCCAGCCTGCAAAAGAAATAAGCTGGGCAAAAAATAAAAAATACAAGAAGAAGTAGCTGGAAACTTCGTTAAATTATTACGAATTTTAAAAAATGGATGTGTTACGATGTAAAATATCCATGCCCATTATCCGGTATTCCACAAACTTATTAAATATTTATAAATATATAAATATATTAATATATACTATATTAAATAACAACTACAAATTAAATATCGAGCTGTGCGATCCTGTCTCCACGGCGTATGGCTGAAACGCAGCCCTCGGAACCAGATGAATTTACATATATCGATATTTTAGCTATCGGTAGTCCGTGACGCACTTCTTTACGTCGTCTTGCACTTATTAAAAGCACTTATAAACGCAAAAAATTAGACGAAAACAGCCAGGAAGAGTTGGAAGATGCTGCCGCATTTCAATTAGTACATTTTGGTGAAAATTAATTTGTTTAACTTCCTGGAAATAAAGAACAGCGCATCCTAGGGATGACAAAAACTAGTGGCACATTCAATTACTTTTGTCAAGTCTTTCCCATCGATAAACTATCGTGGTTTATAGTTATTAAAATAACGATTTATTGTGTGAATATTTATTTTCTAAATATGCGAAAATGCCAGTACTTAAAGTGAGTGAAATGAAGAGCAAGCTAAACAAATAAGAAAACAAATAAGAAAACAAAAAACGACACTGTATAGTCAACTGAACTTCGCATTTTGCCCGGCGCACTTGTGTGGCCTTGACCTCGACCCCTCCTGACCATGGGCGAAGGTTGAGCATGCTGACGCCCCTCCAAGGTAGCTTGTGGATATTTGTTGCTATTGCTTTTTGGCCGGTATTCAAATGGGAAGCCAAATTGGAATGCAGTGCGCGTCTAATTATTAAACAATTCGTGGATACACTACGAGAAAACGGCGCATAGTCATAAAGGCTTAAACATTCTGTAAGTGGCTTAAAAGCTTGCCATATTTAAACATTTAGGGCGAATGTCTCACGTTTCATATCGATATAAAGTCGTTAAGTTAATTTCAATATATCATTATGATCAATTATGATATCGAATCGGTATTTTTAATAAAACTTGTTTAGTTTTGTATTAATAAATATATTTATTTTATTGAAAATAAATATATGAACAGGTTTTTATTTTGTATTATATATTGTTAAAAATATGTTACCTCTTTTCGCCGAGTGTTGTTTCACAAAGTCAAGTGCGTAAAACCGTGGAAAGAGAGGGAAGATAGCGGGCTCATTAAAATGGTCGCACTGCGTCCCGTCTCTTTCCGCCGTAGGCTACGCCGGCGCAGCTGATTATCGATCACACCACCTGTACACCCATACATATATGTACATATGTATGTATGTACATATATGTATACTTAAATAAATACATATTATTAAACAACAAACTTTAAATTTTATTACGTGATGTATTTAGTAATAAAACATATTTTTAAAACATGTTTTCAGCGCCAAAATTGAATATTATTAACGCGCTGGCAGCCAAATGTTAACTTAACATGGATTGCGTCTGCGTCGAACATGTTCGCTAGACCCGCAGCACGCAACAACAATCAAACTGTTGCGCTTTCTGGTCGGCGCGCAGGCGCAGCAGGCTGCTTCGAGCCCCGCTCGACGGCACCTATATGCTGGCGTCGAACCTGACGACGCTTCGAACAACAACAAACCACTTGAACGGGTCAGGAACAGTGATGGCACCCCAGCCATCGAACTTTGGCTATTATTTGCTCTGTATACGATTTATTTCAGAATGCTTAATACATATTGTAAATCATCATTAGACTTTCCGAATACTGTACAAATTATCAATATAAAACAAACAATTATACACTATTTTATTAATAAGTATTTATTCTTTCCATTTAAACATTCTCAATAAAAACTTTTTACACTTAATTAGACTTTTTTAATTGCTAAATAATAACTTCTCGTACAAATTTATATTTCTGCTATTCAAACCTGGCCGAAAACGCGGCAACTACCAGTTCGAACGGAAGTGTGGGCCTGCTACCGTCATTGCTGTTGCAGCTATTCCTCTGAAAAAAATAAAAAATTAATTAAGTAACAGGTTAACAGAGTTCAAATTCGGGTTTACACATGTCAGATGTGTCCTCGAGAGTCCTCACTCACCGTCCACCGCTAGCTACGGCACTGTTGAACGTGTCCCGCTCGAACATGTTTAATTGCAGCGAACGTGTTCGTCGAACAGTCGAGCATGTTCAATTGCAGCAAACATGTTCGTGTTGGAATATAACAGCGATGCCGCCTTTTTTAAAAACAGTCAAATTCAAACACTCACCGGCGAAAGCTGGCACACAAGAGAAGAAGCTTTCCGGCTTTTTTAGAGCGCGAGCGTCGCGCTGTTTCCGTCGCGTCGTCGTCGCAGGTCGTGTTTTCGTGGTCTTGTCCGCCAATCAAATTGTTGCTGCCAGTGAAATAAAATAAACTAAAATAAACCAAATACTAAGGACAGCAAAAGTGGCCGAGCAGAGCCTCGCTCCTTTCTTTCACGTGCTGTGCTGCTGGTTCGCATTCTCTCTTTTTTCGCGCGCGCCCTCCGTCCGTGTGAGTCGTGACAGTGTGTTTGGTGCGTGTTTATTGTTTTTTTTTATCTCGCTGATCAGCGTTCTTCGTTTTGATCAATCGAATAATAATAACAACAGCAGCGGGCTAAGAAATACGAGTGCTTGAGAAAGGCAGAAAAGAATTCAAGTGCAGTGCCCAAGCTGAAAAATAATTAATAATTTTTTTCAAGTGAAGATTGTGTTATTTTTTTGGTTTTTGGAAAATACAGCAACAAGAGCTGAACGAGAAGAGGGAAGGGAAGAAGCAGAACAAGAAGAAGAGCCGAATAGGAAAAGAGAAGTAACAAGTTGAAAGAAATTCAGAAACCGGATTCAATACAACAACAACAACAACAAAAACAACAGCAGCAGCAGCAGAGGCAGCATCAAAGCGGAGAAGGAAGAAACGGCGGCACCAACAACAACAAACACAACAACCATTAAATTAGTAGTTGTTTTTGTTGTGCACGCACTGAAAAAATAAGGCAGAGCTGCCAGCGCCGACGTCGATCCTCTCAGCAGCAGCTGCTCCTCAATCGCTCTCTCTCTCAATCTATCGCTCTCCGCGAGGAAGAAGCAGCAGGAAAAAGGAGAAGGAAGGTAGGTGAAATATTCTCTTTCTCATCTCCTGTTTGTTGGCGTGCAAGCGAGACGACTAAAGCGCAGGCGTAACCGTTGCATTCACTAAAGTGTCTAATTGTAATGAGCAAAAGAGACAGCATTTGTTTCGCACTTAGAAAAATAGAAGGATTCTTAGTTTCCTGCAAAAATGTTCTAGACATTCCGACTATTTAAGCACTCTTTGGACACAGACTTTGGCACCTGATGTTAAGTTAAGATCTTAAGAGCCAAGTCTGAAGTGCACTTGGAATAAATTAAACATCAAACAGAGCTATAAACATAAAGTTACAAATTAAAGTTTATGTGAAATAAGACGAATAAATCCATAAATTTTTATTGCAAGATCATCATTGATCATTGATGATTAAATTGTTATGGCAACTTGGGCAATGAAATTATTGCACAATTGCATTTGTTTTTTAATATCCATTATGATGGATATTAGCGCAGGCTCGTAATTTATATGTAGTTTATATAAGCCAGAATTTATAGTTAATTAGGCCAGGCTAATATTTTACTTATTCTAACACCCGGTACCCATAAGGTACAGGGGTATTATAGCTTAGCGCCAACAGAAAATGTATGTACCAGGCAGAAGATATCATCACCACAAATCATAAAAAATATATAACTAAGCTATAATAGTAAAGTTCGTTTTATATTTAATTGCATTAGTTTTTGGAAAACTTTAGTAAAATCATATAATCATACCATATATAAACATAGGCGTTATTAAAGATTTTAGTTTTGTGTTGGCATCACCAATAAGTTGTTCCACAGCATTTGTTTACCAAAATTTGGGTTTATTTGTCGGTTGCCCAACATGTTTCCCATTAAATTCTCTCACAATGATTTGCGTACTGGGTACCTCATAGTCGACCACACTAGACGGAAGCTTTCTTACTTTTTTTACCCTTTCATACTTGCTAACTATTTTCTCTATTTTTTTTCTCTGCCTTCCTAGTGTAAAATCGAAAGTCTCAGAATCAGAGCAGATAATTTCTTGTCATCTTCTTGGCCAGTTTCTTACTAGTTTTCCCCACATAACTACACTACTCCAGTGATCCATTTACCTGGCTTCGCTATAGGGTTTTCGATATAACAAAAAAAAAAACGGAGGCGCTAAAGAGCGAGTGATTTCCAATAGATGTCTTCTTTTTCTGACCGTAAACTGCTGACATAATGAGCTAAAAAGGTGAAAGAGCCGGGAAAAAAAGGCGCTGGCTTCCGAGCCACAAGAAATGGGCAAATAGTGCAGAAATATGGGCACTACAGAGCTACAAGTGTAAGTACACACACACATGAATGTGTGGAAAAAGATAAATAAAATCAAGATATTAAAAAACAAATGCGGTTGGCATTGCACTTTGCTCGGCTTGCGTCGAGTTTCTCCCCCGCCTTTCGCTCTCGTTTTTTATTTTATTTTTTTCTGACCAGTTTTGTTACAGTTGCTCGGCTTTAGACTGGGTTGGGCTAGGCCTACATATTTCTTTTGATTCTTATTTGTATTTTCTGCCGCCAAGGGAGCACTTAACACTTAACAGTGGGATACTAATTCCATGGGGAAATAAATATAAAATATGCCCCAGTGGGTGAACTTTATTCTCTATATGCGCGAGCTTATAATGTCGGGGCTTAAAACAAGTTGTATACATATAAATCTTAGTTTGCCAGAAGTACAAAGCGTATTAAAACAGTTTCTGGAGTGTGTTGTACAATATACTACATTATTTTTTTAACTACTATTACTATAATAAACGTTTTTAATCGATTAAAATGGATATAAAGAAGTGAGGGAAATTTTAATGGATGTGGCAACAATATATAATATCTACATAAGTACATATGTATAAATCGGGAAATTCCCTCGATAGGCAATTGCGAATAGAGTCGATAGGACTATGCCGGCAATTTATCGATAGCGGTGAGGCGCCTCGACTAATGCCGCTAATTGAATTAGCACCCGCATACACCTAACCACACCTACACACATACACACCTGCAAAGGTAGCAAAAACAACAAAGACCAACAAACAGCAACAACAAATTGGATTAATGCAAACGAATCGAAACACCGAAAGACCAGAAAGAGCAAGAAAAATGTGTGTAAAAACTACAAAATGGTAAAACGATGGTTTTTGGATGCAAACAAATGGCTAAAACACAGCAGCTACCAAGCAGCGTTCGCACACACAGATACAGATACGAAATGTATCTTTCATAATCGACCTGGTCAAAAGACAGAGACAGGGACTGCGATGAAAACAGAGAGAGAGAGAGAGAGTGAGAGAGCAAGAGGAGACGGGGGCAAACACGACATGATAATAACGGTTTCACAAATTTAGTTGCTGCTTTTTTACCTCCGTTTTTGGCTGTCCTTTCACTCAGCTTCTTTGTCATTTTTTTGTTGCTTATTTTTTTTTTTTGTATCTTTGGGATTTTTGGTTGTTGTTTTAGTAGTACCTTTGTATTTTGCATTCCCATTTCAATATTTTGATTAGAACTCTGGTCGAACACCTCTTCTCTTCATTGACTTTGGGTGCTTTGGTCCCACACCATTTATTGGGTTTGAGCGTTATTCGTTTGAGCATTTCCCTAATCGATTCTTTATTAATCAATGGGTTTGCTCAGAGGTGGGAAGTTCTGAAGTATTAAATCATGCAACTCTTGGTTAGTCGAAGAAATTGTAAAGGTGTTTTTAATAAAAACCTTTTGATAATTGATTTTCGGTTTTTATAAATTGTATAATTTCATTCAATCCTTTTTGTTCGAAATTAATCCATTCTTCCCAACGATTTCAATGATTGTGAACAAGCGTATGTGTGTGATGGTCTATAGTTGTCGAATCCATCAAATTAAATGAGTTTGCAAGCCCAATTTCTTTACGCTTTCCAATCCGCATCACACACTCGATGTTGCAAGTAAAATCCGCCTCGAATTACGCTCCTCTGCGAAATTGTAGCTTAAATGCAAATTCATTATGCGGATATGACATGGATCCATCGATTGCGCCCCGAAAAAAAGTCACGAACTTTTGTCGGCGCGCTGAAATGCGAGATGCTCGAAATGAATTTCAACCAAAAAAAAAATATAGGGAGTTGGTGCTTGGAGCTCATTAACGACAGCTGCCGCCACTGTTAACTACGCATATCGAATGTCGGTCCAAAAAAATGTATATATATCCAATAAATCTGCTAGCAATTTTTTCGCTCTTACAAAGACATCAATCTAAAATTGGCGTGTGATGTTGCGGGGGAAACCGAGGAGTCTGGAAAATCATCATCAAATCAAATCAAAAATACATCAAAGCTGGTTTTTTTTTTTTTCTCTTTTTGTCTTCTGTTTAATTAGTCGATCGGCGCGGCGCGTGTGTGGATAATGTTTTTATTTGCGATTTACAATTTGCAAGCGGTGAGTGAGAGTGTAAGTAGATCCCTTTACCGCCGGCATCGGACATCGTGGAATTTGCACTTTCCCCTCGTTAAGGTTTCAAGATCCAACTCGACTAATGGCATAATGAAATCGCATTCACGTCCAATCCAAATACAAAAATCCAAGCCCGAATTCGAATCTTCTCGCTGCTTGATTAATTGCTCAATCCGTGAAACTTTTCATTTGTCAAAGACCCGGCGGGTTCATATGTTTTGCAATTAAGCAATAAACACACAGATACAAAAAGATACAAAAAAAAAAGAAGAAGATTAATTTAAGGTTAATTAAACATTGGTTCTAACGTTAGTGATTTCTCATCTGTGCTCGGTGAGTAATCGAATCAACTAGACAAGTGGCAATCAATATATTTCCTATTTGTCAAAGCTGCCGAGTTCATATTGTGCAATTAGACGACAAGCAAACGTTCAGCGATTAAAGATTTGTTATTAATTTCGAGTTGCTTTAGCAATAGTACTGAGAACTGTTTTATCTCCTGCTCCAATGGGTAATCAATATAAAAATAACAAGAGCCAATTAGTTTTTATTTTATTAGCTGAAGTTGAGTTCATATTTTGCAATTAAGAACCAACAAGAGAAGCGACAAAAGACTGATTGATTGGAGTTCTTTTTTTGGTTGCGGTTGTGTCTTTATCTTTTGTTTCAATTAGCGATCGATTAAATAAAACGGTTGGCAATAAATTCTGTGTTCAATCTGACAATTTTCAATTAAATTATTAGATATTTCCAAATGTTTGCAGTAGTTTTACTATTAATTCAAAGCGAGAACGCGATAAGGCCAAGTCTGAGCTCCTATTTGCAATGAGGCAAAAACAAAGTTCAAAATGTATGATTAAGGCAATAAACAATATATAAATCAAATGCAGCAAAAACAAAGCGATAGATTGCAAATATGTATAGGTAAACCTTCAATTGCAATGTTTTGATGGTCAGTTGGTGATAATAATAATAATTTTTACGATCAGAATACATCAAGTGAATGGGTAATGAAAGGGAAGATAAGATAGAAGAACGAGTATATATTTCCTGTTTAATATTTAGTATATATTAAATATAATTAACAAACTCTTTTGTTGGCTTGAGATTTATCGAATTATCGAAAATATCGGCAGACGATCGACGTGAAGTCTTTGGCTTTTTGCAGTCGCTCGTTCTCCTTTCTGAGATGCCGTGTTCGCATTGTTGCAACTCTATATATAAATTGGAAGCGGATCCCCGGCACTTCTCACATCGTGCCACACGAAATGCTTGCCTCTGGTTAATTTTCGCCGTTTTTTTTTTTAATTTTAATTCTTTTTTTTTTTTGTTTTTCTTGCCACTGCGTTTCGTGAAGAAGTCGGAGAACGAAGAAGCAGAAGCGGCGGCTAAATATAAAATCATTTGAAGCCCAGAGACGGGCGCGAGGCTGAAATGGGAAATACGAAATAAAACCATGCAATGCCAGACAATTGAGGCAAGACAAAAAGCCGAAAAAAATAAAGTACAGACACAAGCACAGATACAATAAAATGCCACGAAAATGAAACGGCAAAAAAAAATATAAAGAGGAGAAAAGCAAGTAGGCGAGAATAATAATAGGCACAGTTTACAATAAATCAGCGAGCGAAAGGAAAATGCTTCATTTCTGCCACCTTCCTAGTATTAAAAGCCTCCCCTCTGTATCTGTATCTTCTACATCACATCTTATGAGTTTTTCTGCTGTTGCCAAGCGATTTTTTCTTCGTTTTTCATTCAACGGTGGCTGCATGTCTTGACTTAACTATGGATCTGTGGCTATGGGAATTAGAACCCAAAAAATCATCAGAAGAAGACCTTGAATTTCGTTCTTCTGAGAGTGGAGACAATTTGAAAAATTTGGCAAATATTTTCAATAAATTATTGAGTATTATTTTGGACTTAATTACCTTTGATAAATAAATAGCTAATTTTCAAAAAAATATTAGCAATAATCAGCTTTAAATATTTAATATGTATTTAGTTGTGAGATACTCTTACTACTTAAATCTAACTTGTTTGGTTTTATGGAATTAAAAGGCTTTTCCATCGTCAGAGACACTCTTTTGCTTTCATCTTTTTTATATACTCAATTTTTAAATGCAAGCCAGCAAAAAAAAAACCTCGCTCTGTAATTGTTTGCCACTCGCCAACTTTTGTTGCCACATCTGTGCAACACGTGTGCTTGCTGCTGCTGCATTTGCTCCTTGCAACGGTTACCTCTGACATCTCTGCCCCCCTCTCTTTCGGTGGGGGAAACTTCATCGTTTTGGGAGCGCATTTGTGCCGCCCTTTTTTGTCGTCGAGTGCACTTTGCCAACTTGGCGTCAGAGTCCGAGTCGAAAAACTCCAACTCCAACGGAAAAGTGCTGCAGAAGTCGTGCTCATGCACCTAGATATGTATGTGCCGCATACAGCAGCGGTCGAGATGGTAGATTTTATGATCAGACATCAACCAGAGTGATTATGTCCTTGTAAAAGCCCATCAACAGGTCCCATAAGGTTATACCCTAGGTTCATTTAATGTCTCCATGGGGAGAAGCTTACAGTAGAACGAAAATGAATGATAATTCGATATTTACAGAAATTATTATAGCCCCTAAAAACAATTGGCAATTTTGGCTCCCTGTTTTGATTTTTTTATTGCAATTATTGCAATTCAAGTATGTAAATAAGATTTGATGGTGCTCATTGAATATTATAGATGAACAAGGTTCTCCTTGGCTTATGTCTCCCATTTATTACAATTTTATTGCTGGATTGTCGACCAATTAAAACTAATCGATTGCAACAGCTTCAATGTGATATGTGGCTACGTGCAGCTAGAACCAGTTTTCATCTCCATATTATTATTCCTATTATTTTCACCCAACTTGTTTAAATTTTATGTTTGTGCATATGTTGTGGACGTTGTCGTTCCTTTTTTGTGTGTAATTAAAATAATAATGCGGTGTTCAGTGTTCAGAGTTGAAATTGGAGTTGCTGGTGACGGTGGGGCCAAACGAATAAAAAAGAATACAAAGAAGAAAAAAATAAAATGGTAGTGGGGGGAGATTGTGGCCGGGGGCCCAGTGTGCGTCTCGAGTGGGCGTGGCTGAAGTGGGGGTTGGCCTGCAGAGCAGAGAATGGCGAGTCCAGGGGCGGCGAATGCGGCGGCGGAGGTGTGAATAATTTGGTGGCACATGTGCTCTCTCAGAGGCTTCTTGCCCCCGTGCAATTGTTGTTACCACGCAGCCGAGGAGGAGTTGCGAGTCATTTTCAGAGGGGGTAGTGGAGTGTATGGAGGAGTTGTGTTCGCTTTTGTTTATTCTTTGCATTTGACTCTTGTTTTTTCCGCGTTTTTTTCCCCCCCTACACATTCTGGTCGTTTTTGCCTTGATTTCTTGTTTGGCATTTGGATTGCACCGCGTGTAACCCTCGGAATGGTTTCTTCTGATGGCCTGGGATTTGGATTCGGATTTGAGGTGCGGTAATGGTGATAATGATAATGGTAATGGTATAATCTTAATGCCGATGATGATGTTGATGTTAATGCTGATGTTGATGGTCACTGTGCGGTTGTTGTTGCTGTTGTGGGTGGGAAAATTCAGTGGGTGTGCAGCGGAAAAGCATAGAGAGATTAACAGTCTTGTAATTTACAATGAATTTAATGTTGGATGCATACATAAAAGAACAAAGTTCAGTGCCCATTAAATTTTAGACAGTTTAAACTCATTAATTATATCACTACAGCTTAGTAATAGGTATTACGGATTTAGTAGTAATGATTATTTTAAAACAATAGGGGGGTGTTTAACTTTAACTGGTAACTTTAAATTGAATGCAACAAATTGCCATAATCGATTCTTTATTTACAAATATTGTTTATTATTATTGTTCTATAAAATATTGTTATAAATATATTAACTGCTGCACAAATGTAAAAAGAACGTAAGAAAAATCTTAAGAATAAACAAAAATATCGTCACTCTTTAAATATTAATACAGGAGAATATAATTAGTATTAGTAAGAAGAATTCCCAAGAATTGCAACAAGATGTTGACCAAAGAAACATGACGAACAGAAGATCCAGGAATATGAAGAAAAAGCCTCTGAAAAAGAAGTCTTTCGAATTGTAAGGAATCCAAAGAGTAATCGCAACTCTGCAAATATTGATGGAGTGTGATTCAATTGATTGAAAGCCATGGCTAAAGTTGAAGCCGAAGTTGACGATGGCCAATGGAAGAAGAGACCAGAGAAGAAAGGGTGAAGAAGAAGAAGCTGTGGTGCGGGTAGCGAGGGGGGGGTACAACAACAAAATGTACTAGTATATATGCAAAAGGCAACCGGTTTCATGTTGTTTGCCGTTTGTTGCTGTTGTTGTTCCTTGTGTGTTATGTGTATGCCTTAAACAAATTCCTGCTGCTGTCTCCGCATCTCTTTGCCGTTTGTTGTAGTAGGAATAACTTACACACAGCAACAAAAACAAAAAATAAAAATAAAATAAAATAAAAAAGAGGAGTACGATGAGGAGCAGCAGACAGCAGACAGCAGACAACGCATGTTTTTGTTTTTGCCCACAAGACGAAGTCTTTTGGTCCCCGATGATGATGATGTTGATGTTGATGATTAACAGCCTCCGCAAATGATCATTAAAATCGGCTTCGACATGGTGTGTCAGCAATGTTAATGAGTGCGGAAAGAGTGTAGAAGACTAGTCTTCTTCCGTCTTCATCTCACTATCTCTGTCTATCTGCGAGTGGAGTGGAGCTTTTCCATTTCAGTTAAGAACAAGTCCGTCGTCGTCATCCATCATTCCAAAGAGATCTCCGAGAGGAACACACACACACACAGTTTTATGACATACAATGCGCTGGATAAATAAGATTTGTATTAAGATAATTAGATACTAGATACTAGAGACTAGATACTAAGTACCAAATACTAGATACTAGAGATTAGAGACTGGATACTAGCTACAGATACAGTTACTGATACAGTACGGGAGGTCTTGACTTAAAGCCAGACTCTGTGTAAGTCTGTCTTTCATTATCCCAATACTTACCAATATTTATATAAACATATATAGAAAGATACTAGCTACTAGGGCTTAATTAAAACCCAACTTTAATTTCCTACTGGTTGCACTTTCCGTTTATATTCCTTAATGGCAACATTTATATTGCATATACTGCCTTTTTATATTAATATTATTCCGGTTAAATGATAGACTCAACTCAGTTTCGGGTCGTAAAGCAGACTTTGGGCTTGGGCATTTGGTGCAATTAATTAAAAAAAAAACCGTAAAATTACTGGAAGATGGAGATAGACAGAGAGAGCTGCGACTGCATTTCAGGGTCATGCGATAGTCCCAAAATGGAGCCAGAAAGAAATCTTCTCATGCGTGCCACACGAGCAGACATTTCACCAAAGAAATGCCACAAGCTAGCACACAAACACACACACGACGAGACGGAGGTGTGCGCGTTGCCAATTGAGGAGCTGGCAACATGCAACGTGGCTACAGAGCCAAGCACACATATTGTAGTATTGTAGTAGACACATAAACAAGAGTCCCCTGCCACATGCCACATGGCCACATGGGCCAACACATCATCAGCAGAAAGAAAAAAAAAAAAAACAGCAGCAGCAGGCCACAGCTACAGCTACAGCTATGGCAAAAAAAAGAAGCAGTGGGAAATTTGCCAGGATCTAATCAATCTGCAAATACCCTGCAAACTAATAACAATTAAAAGAAATAATTAATAGAAAACCAATTATAATTTGGCACACCCTTCAATTTCCTAGAAATTTATGAATAATATTTACTTACTACCTTCCTCAAACCCAATAAAGTCCCATTTCGAAGAGGTTATCTTTAAGTTTCTTTACATTGGTTCTCACAGATCAGTCATAAGATGGAATTGCAGCAAATAGACCCCAAGCGGCAGAGGAGTCTCCTCCGGGCGTCTTCTGCAGGCTTTCGGTTTGGTTTACTTTGGTTCACTCTGGCACTTGGGGGCAGGTTCGTTCTGAGCATCCATCGTCGTTCGTCTCGCACATTGTGGAGAACCGGTAACTGAAACTGAGCTGGAAAAACAGAAGAAAAACGAGCTGCTACTGCGGTTTGAAGTGGCGTGAAAAGGCAAAGGAGGGGGCCAGTGAAGGGATAAGTCCAGGTGTCGGCGGCATCTTCTCCTGTTCCATTCCATACGGTTCTACTGTGTATAGCGGTAAAACTGCAGTGGGTTTTGTGGTTTTTGTGGAAATGGAACGAGGACGATGTTGCAACAGAAATTGTGGCTCATTTGCGGTATGTTCGTGGCAGGACCTTAAAATATATAGAATATATAACGAGAGATAACGATGGATATGTCTACGGAAAAAATAAAAAGAATTCTACAATTGTTTCATTCCATTCCATTCCATTCCATGCCATTCCATTCCACTTCGTTCCCCTCTTCTATTAAGCTGAGTTCCTTGGATTTTCCAGCTACCTTTTTTTGTTTCGGCTGCTGTTTTTTCTCTTTTTATTTATTTTCTTTTTGGGAGGTGAAGCCGGGGTTTCCTTTAAAGCTGTCTGCAGTTGAATCCTTGCGGAAAAAAATGGGGGCGTGGCCGGTCGCCTCCTCCACTTGACGGAAAAAAAAGGAGAAAAAAAAGCAGCGATTTGAAGGCAAATTGCCAAAAAGCTTTTTGCTGCTGTGGCTGCAGCTGCATTTCGGACTACGGCTTCAGCTTGGGCTTTGCCTTCAAGTGCAGAGAGAGAGAGGGAGAGAGAGAGTGATGGGGGGAGGGGAAGCCCAGGGCCTGTCACCGCTCCGTCGCTCCGTAGTTCCGTTGGAAAATCGGGGAAAAACCCCTCGGCTTTTTGGCCCCGCCCCCGTTTATGCAAATGCACGTGAAAATATTCAAAATATTTCCATTTTTTTTTCTTTGCTCGCTTTTTGTCGTAGCTGCTTTCAATTTCCCAGGGATCCCAGCCTGCCCGACCCGAACCCGCTACCAAAACCCGCACCCTCCCTACTAAGCCCATCGACGTTTTTCGATTATTGCGCATACTTTCGCCCCCGTCGATGACGATGACGATATGCCGATGATGCTGATGTTTCGCCGCCTTATTTTGTGTGCACTCTTTGTCTTGTATTTTGTTTTTTTTTTCTTGCTTTTATTTTCGGTTTCTGCTGCTTTGTTTTCGGCCCGAAATTTGTCAACGCCTGAAAAATGCAGCCGCTTTTTATCCCGCTTCATAGCACCCGGGGAAGGGGAGCGGTAAGTGCAGCGGCCAAGAGAGTGGCATCAAAAAACTAGGGAAAACTAAAGCCGCTGTGGGACCTGAAACGCTGAGTACTCTAGGGAAATTATAAAATTATTATGTTTTCTTTAAAATAAATAGGGAACATACTTTCTTAAAGATACTTTGGTAACCCGTCTTAAAGAATTCTTCGAATGATTTACTAATTTCTAGTGATAATTGCATTTGTTTTAGTGTGCAAAAAAAAAACACACAAATATTAAACATAATTATAAGCACATGGTATATCCGCTGACAGTTTCCTGGAACTGAAGTACCCCATCGTTGGCATCCACAAAGAGTATCGCAAAGCGCGACAGCAGATTATATTGACAAGGCGCGGAGTTGCAAAAGGAGAGAGAGAGAGAGGGAGTCGTGGGGGCGCGACGCGACGTGGCATGGAGGAGTTATTACACTGCAACCAAAGTTGAACGAAGCTAAAAGGAGTGGGGAGGCTACGGCCTTTTGTGCAATGAAGCTCGTCCGTTTGAAGCGCTCTTTGTGCTCGCTTCTTTTGGCTCGTTTGTTGCTTCTTCGAAATAATGCAACAACAAGAAAAACAGAAAAAAAGAAGAGCTAGCCCCTCTCTTCCCTCCTTCCCTCCTTCCATCCGAAACCCCCACCGCACCCATGTAAGTTTGTTCACCGCATTTTCGTCTCTCGGGGTGAAAATTGCATAGCCATCGATGGGACGATGGTTATAAAGTTTCATGCTTTTCCTATCCGCGCCGCACAAACAAACCGAGTGAAACTGCTGCGGGTGAATCCCCCCCAGTAGATAGACTCTCCATTTAAACTCCCAGTTAGGCTTCCGAGATAGGTTCCCAGTGGCAGACTGGGATCGATAAAAGTGTCGTGTCATAGTCGCAGTTTGCCCCGGGTGTTATGCAATCTCGTGTCGTCGGAGGAGCCGCCACGATCAAGCTGGGTAATAGGAGAATCTCCGTAGATGGTTCGATGGGTTGTCGAGTGGACGGCGGCAATGTGCCATTGTATGTTTACAAAAAAAAAAATAACTATAAAAAAACAAAACAATTATTCCGGCACGATCCATTGGCCCGAGATCGAGAGGATCATATATGAAGATACTTTATACAAATATAATAAATCGATGCAAACGAGGAGCTTAGACTGAGATAATATCAGCTATCTTGGTTAATTGATCAGTATTTGTTTAGTAATAGTAACTGGGATCGCTTTCCACCATCTAAAGAGGAAAAACTTGTAATGGAAGATAGCTGGTATCAAGTGCTGGTATCCTGACGCGTTTCCCTTCATTTGGTTCGAATTTTCCAGCTGGAATCCAACGCGGCGACAATTGCTCAATTAGATAGCCCTGACCCGGAGTCAACCAACCGATATGTGTGCAAATCTGGCCAACATAATCCGAGTGTGTGTGCGTGTGTGTGTGTGTTATTTGGCCAAGTCAAGAGTGCGGCCTAAGCTAAGCCCCGCCGAAATGAGTTTGCTTTATTTGCCCCGCTTAATTGCCACATATGCACAACAAACACACATACACATGGCACATGGCACATGGCCCGGGGGCCAATGGTCAGCGACCCATAAACCAATTTCGTTTTTTGTTCCCCCAACCGAAAATATGGTAATATTTGAAATCCTATATAGCCATAGCAGGTATCTACATACATATATCTATTTTTATATGGGGTATATGCACAGCGCATATGATCTGTGATTAATTTCAAGAAATTTCCACCTTAAAGTAACAACATTTTATGGCAATAAATATACAGATCGGCTACTGGCTGGATAATAATGCTTCCTCGACTAGTTCTGTATTTAATTATACTTTTAAATCCAAATTTGAACTTATTTCGTATGAATAAAAGTGTGTCAGTAGCAGCGTATTATCTTTTTCATGGCTACATAACCTGCAGGCGTTATCATTTAATTAAATGGGTTTCCAACTTATCAGAGTAAACAAATAGCCGGTGAGACATGTTACATCAGGTCAGGTGCTGGGTATCTTGCAGTCGTTGCAACCTTTATTTTGCCTCGACTTTTACTTATTTGCCATAATTTATACGACGTTTCGGTATATATATATATATATTATCTATTTTTTTAGATGTGGAAACTCATCTCGAGCGGTGTGGCGAGGCTCTAATTTTTGAGGCACGAAAGCGATGACTTGGTTTCATTTCGTTTCGTTTATCTGCTCGCCATATCGCTCATTGTTTTTCGTTTCTTGTGGAAAGGGAAAACGCCAGTGGTGGGTGGGTGGGTGGTGGGTGATGGTAGTTGCACAAGGCAACTTCATTTTCAATTCAATTTTCATTTTCATCTCGGGCAACGGGCAACGGGCAACGGAGCTATCCATCAAGCTGGGCTATATAGATTTCGCCGTCATAAAGAGCGAGCACACAATATCGAGAAACTTTTACTTTTCAATGCAAAAATATCAGAGTCGCACGACAGGGGTTTATTTTTTATTTCTTTTAATAACTTTTTGAGAGGGGTTTCTATAGCAGAAAAATATGAAAAAAAAGAAACGTTTAATTTGCGGCCACAGTTGTCGATGCAAAATGCAAAATGTAAACAGAGAGTTTCGAACCGCAACAGGCGCTTAGCCCCCTAGGAACCCCCCACTATTTATCCTTGTGTCTCCTTGGCACAGCTGCTGCAAGACAAAGACGGCAGATTTATTGCCCAACCAAACAACTTTGCCACTCCTCAATCCCTCCCCCTTGCATTCCCGCCCCCTTTGTATATTTTTTATATTTTTTTTTGCTGCACGTTTTTTGAGGCCGCTCCAAGTTTTAGTCGTTTTTTTTCGGTTTCAGGGAACTCCTCCTGGGGCCAAAACGGTAAACGCCGAAATGTCAAAAGCGACAAGCTCTCCCACCTTTAATTTTTTTTTCTTTTTTTTTGTGTTTTTCGGTTTTTGGCTACAACAAAGGGGAAGGAAATATTGCAGATAGGTCACCGCAAATGCAATTTTCACTGGAGGTTGCAATTTCCACTTGGAGGCCAGCCAAAACTAAAAAAAGAAAAAGAAAACTTGAATGGGAAAAAGGCGATCTTGGCTGTCATAAGTAAAAAAAAATGAAAAATAACAAAACAATCAGATATATTTTGGTATTTTAATAGATATTTTAGGGGTTTTCAGCTTAAGACAAATTTATGTAATGATTAAAATCCGGTAAATACCCATTTGTTGTGGCTAAACTCTGTAGAAAGTTAACTAAGCCTTGGTCTAAGTTGAAATCCTTTATAAGACCAAGTTGAAGAAGTTAAAAACTTAAATAAACCGCTTAATTTTCCAAGTTAAAAGTGTTTGGCATAAAAGAACACACCTATAAATGTGAGCCCTTTACGCTGAACGTTTTGAACTTTTTCACCTGCTCACTCTTTTCACCCCTGAACGTATTTCTCTGCACATTAAATATATGAGAATGTGTTGGCTTGTATACATATATATGTATCTATGCCACAGTAGCCACCTCTCAATCCGCCTTAACATATTTGTGCAGCACAAATGGTTAAGCGGCTTATCAATCGAGGGACAGCAGACAGCAGACAGCAGGAAGCGGGCGGCAAGGGGTTAAGCCACAGGCGTCAAGTGAAGGGATCCGGATTGGGATTCAGTTTCAGATTGGACTGTCTGCTGCGGTCAGGTCTCTGGTCTCCGGTCTCCAATTTTCGGCTGCCCACGGTCAACAGATGCTGTAAAAAGAAAAAAAAAAGAGGCTGCTCCCTCTCACAGTCCCAATCTTAGACACGCTTTTAACATTAATTTTGGCTTTTTGTTGCCACCCTCTCCTGCCGTCCGTCAAAAGGCAAGCTGTTTATTTGCTCTGCTTATGAATAATTTGCATTTGGACACTTTTGTCAAGGACTTGTCCGGTAGTCAGCTGGGACCCGCTGGTGACTCTGATTTGGTATCCCGAATTGGTACTGGGATTTTATGGATTGCTTTGCCAGATTCATCGTATCCTTCGTTCGAAGGGGATTTGTGAATGCCGGCTTGTGATAAATCGCTTCGGAAATCGCTGGCTCTTTGCTTGGTCATTTGTTTGGCCGCCTTTTACCACGCCCCCTCCCCACCCCGCCACCATCGTATTCAAAGAAACTGGTTTCCCTCCCAGTTATTATTGGCATCCATCAGGTTGGGTTTCCGCTTCTACACGGGAACTGGTTCTTGCGCTCCCTAAACTAACATAGAGGAAAAACCTGAAGCTGATTGACTGACGACGACGACTGGCTTGTGCCCCCACACTTGTGGAAAACTCACTGGAACCGTTCTAATTTCTGGCCAATTAAGGGGGGCGACGAAGTGGGGGGATCAAAATCTAGTATGTATTATATATATGGAAATATTTATAAAAAACTAGAAATCTAGAAAACCAGTGTCGTGCCGCCTGCAAAAGCATAAATAATCGAGGGGCAAGAGAGAGCCAACAAATTTGAGTCTTTGCCATAACATTTACATCATGACTCGGGAAATGGCCGCCCCCGCCCCCCATTATCCCAGCGAGCAAATCGCTTACACGTCCAGCATCAGCAGCAGCAGCACGACAAGATACACAAAGTATCTCAGGGATACTTTTTTTTTTCTTCGAAGAAAAAGGAAATGCGACAGCAAATAACGCAGGGGACTGGGAAATTGCCGAACCTTTTTTGCTGTGCTGTTTTTTTTTTTTGTGTTCGAGACAATTTATAACAATTCCCTTTTTCATTTGCATGGACACGCCCACCACCGTCGCCCACTCGCTTTTCCGTTTGCCCTCCCAAAATTTGCACTATTGAATAATTTCTTTGCCTTTGTGTGTTGCTGCGTCGTTGCCGTAAACGATTACGAAGGCCATAATAAATAAATGTTTGGCAATGAGGGACAAACAACAAGAGAAAAATCAGGCACAGACCCGGGCGTGTACCCTTGCTCCCCCAAAAATGTATATATATATATATACAACATGTATATATAGTATTCGCCCCTTTTTGGGAGAGAGACCCTCTTCGTCCAAAGTCAAGGCCAACGAATTATTATTGAAAATGCAAATGAAAAATGCTTGAAAATGTTTGGGCCACACACACACACACGCTTGGTATGGGGGAACAAGGCAGAGCCTAGGGCAAGGCCAGATCCTTCTTCCCCACAAGCGACCCTCATAACGGAAGGACTAAAGATAAACAGCCTGCGATTGCGTTTTATTTCATTTTATTTTTTTCTTTTTGTTTTCCCCCTCCGGAAAACTGTTTTGACCCTTAGGGGTGTGCGGCGTGTGTGAGTGTGTAATTGCATAAGTAAAGTCAGCAGTCAACGGAGGGATCAACTGATTCACTGCCTCCGCTTATTGAGTTCCAGGAACAGAAAATTGGTCATAAGATATAGGGGCTAATATGGGATGGCAATGGAGATGGGAGATTTGCCACAGTTAGCCCATATACATATATATATTAATCAGACTAAGCACCGAATCATTCAGCTTGATGGCAACTTATACAATATGAGTAATAAATAATATAAGAAGAACTCGTGACCCTGTAATAAATATATAACATATATTTATATAGACTAAGAAACCACCTTAAAGCAATTTATATATTGTTTATATTTAGCTTGTAATATAAATCAATATATGTATGTGAACAAGCTGGCTGAAGGTCCCGTAGAAATTAGCATTTTACGGTGACAGATAAACATTTGAATAATCTGTATTTAGGAGCGCCACCCTTTTTCAGCTCATTTTCTTGTAATTAAGGCACCAAACTCATATCGTTCCAATGTCATTTCCCTCTCTTTTGATGGCGGCAATTGCTGTTTCAATTGCGCCGCCACTGCCACTGCCACTAGCCCCTTTTCCCCATTTCCAGAGCCTCATCATTAATTAAACACTTAATTAAAACTGCAGCCGAGGCAAAATGCATCGAACCATGTGTGTATGTATGTAAAGAGCGAGGCAGAGGGGGAGAGCGTCAGAGCGGCAGAGCGACAGAGGGCCCGGGCAGGCGTAGCAAATTGATTAGATGTCATCGCTTTCAACAGTTTTCCAAATAATCGACAGCACTAAAAATACAAATTCGAAATGCTAGCCGCAAAAACCAAACAACGAAACATTTAATGCTCGATAATCGCGTTAATAAACATTCGAAATTAACGCAAAACTTTCGTTTTTCAAACGCAATTTTCGAGATAAATATGCCACCCTCCCCCCCACGCCTTGGGGGTATGGTACGGATGGATCTGAGCCATGATATGGACACCAAATGTTGGATAACAATGGCACCATCAAACGATAATGAGCTCAATTGCACGAAATGGAATGAAATGACGGGAATCAGCGAATGAAATGGAATGGAACTGAGTGTGCGGAGTTGAGTGCGCAGAATATGAAAATCGAGTGGAAATTTATGGAAAAATACGCACAAAATTTACAAAAAAAAAAAAAAATGGTAGATAATATAATATGTTAGAGGGAAATGGTAGAAATTGAGAGAAAATATTTAAGGGAGTGAGAGAAAATGAACATAAATGTTGCAAGTACTGATGAATCTTCTTGCTCCTTTCGATTTATGTGGCTTTTAATCAACTTACCAGAACCTGAGGCAGAAAGAGTTTAAATTAAAAAATTAAAAGAAAATATCTTTAAAGAACAACTACCTATGTATATGCAGATTTTCGGAGTTTCCAGTAATCAAAGAAAGCATCAATCAAATTTATATTTGCCTATTTCTCTTGTTGTCTCTTCGTCAATCTTCATTTGTGACATTTCCATATTCGATCCGTTCCAAATTCGAGTTTTCCCCGGACGCACAAACGCTGCCAGCTGTGAGCATGATGTGCTTCCTTAACCTATCCATGCCGCCGCCTCCGCCCACATTTTTGCCATGCAATTTTGAATTAATTTTCAGCTGCATTAGAAATACAAAAAGAAATATAAACAACAGCAGCAGCAACAGCAGCAGCAGAAAAAACAAAAGCAAAAAGCAGCAGCAAAAAAAAAAAGATGGCAAAATGCAATTTTCACTTTTTTAAAACATAATAAACAACAAACTCGACGACGATGCCGCCCGTGGCTCACTTGACTGACTGACTGACTGACTGACTGACTCTCTGACTGGGCCAAACTTACACACATGCACATATGCATATGGCCGGTTGTGTACATGTGTGTTGGTTAGCAAACATTGCGCATACGACGCGTATGGCAAAAGTAAAATGAAAAGTCTCTCCCTAGACTCGGGTGTGTGTGTGTGTGTGTGTGAAAATTGTGAAAAGCGTATTTGGAGCAGAAAATGTAATGTCTGCATACAACACCCACCCCCCGCCCCCTCCTTGCTCCCTTTCCAGCCTCTTTTTTTTTATATATATATTTTTCTTTTATTTATT
>JAEIIG010033961.1:0-11471 GCA_018904695.1 Drosophila parvula
CCAAGTACAGCAGATCGTCGGGCGTCAGGGCCTCCTCGCCCACCACGGCCTTCATGGCCTGCACGTCCTTGCCGATGGCATAGCAAGCGTACAGCTGGTTGGACACATCAGAGTGATCCTTGCGGGTCATGCCCTCGCCGATGGCGGACTTCATCAGACGTGACAGCGATGGCAGCACGTTGACTGGAGGATAGATCTGTCTGTTGTGCAGCTGACGGTCGACGTAGATCTGACCCTCGGTAATATATCCAGTCAAATCGGGAATGGGATGGGTAATATCATCGTTGGGCATAGTCAGAATGGGGATCTGGGTGATGGAACCGTTGCGGCCCTCCACACGTCCGGCACGCTCGTAGATGGTGGCCAAATCGGTGTACATGTAACCGGGGAAACCACGACGACCGGGCACCTCCTCACGGGCAGCAGACACCTCACGCAGAGCCTCGGCGTACGAGGACATGTCGGTCAGGATGACCAGCACGTGCTTCTCGCACTGGTAGGCCAAGAACTCGGCGGCGGTCAGAGCCAGACGGGGCGTGATGATACGCTCAATGGTGGGATCGTTGGCCAAGTTCAAGAACAGGCACACGTTCTCCATGGAGCCGTTCTCCTCGAAGTCCTGCTTGAAGAAGCGGGCCGTCTCCATGTTGACACCCATAGCGGCGAACACGATGGCGAAGTTGTCGGTGTGGTCATCCAGCACCGACTTGCCGGGCAGCTTGACGAGACCGGCCTGACGACAAATCTGGGCGGCAATTTCGTTGTGGGGCAGACCAGCGGCGGAGAAGATGGGAATCTTCTGGCCACGGGCAATCGAGTTCATCACATCGATGGCCGAGATACCGGTCTGGATCATCTCCTCGGGGTAGATACGCGACCAGGGGTTGATGGGCTGGCCCTGGATGTCCAGGAAATCCTCAGCCAGGATTGGGGGTCCCTTGTCGATGGGCTTGCCGGAGCCGTTGAACACACGGCCCAACATATCCTCGGACACGGGGGTACGCAGGATGTCGCCGGTGAACTCGCAGAGCGTGTTCTTGGCGTCAATGCCCGAGGTGCCCTCGAACACCTGGACGACGGCCTTGGAGCCGCTCACCTCCAGAACCTGGCCGGAGCGCACGGTGCCATCGGCCAGACGCAGCTGCACGATCTCGGCGAACTTGGGGAACTTGACTTCATCGAGGATGACCAAGGGACCGTTCACACCGGACACCGTCTTGTAGGCTGTTAATTGGAAGAAAAGAAGGTAAGAAATGTGTTAAAATTTAATTCGTTTTTGTAGAATGAAGAAATATTTAACTTGTGTTTAAAATATGTGAAAAACTGTAAGCTATTTTTAAAAACATTATATAAATAACTATTTCAAATTTATTCTCAATCCGTTTAATAAAATAAGATCAAAATTTTAAGAAACTTTCTAAGGGTAAGCCCGGCATAAATTTATATTGTTTCATAACCGCCTTATGTACATCTTCGCCATTGGTTGAGAGCCAAAACTGTGATTATTTTGTCACTTCAACTATTATCTATCAATTATAAGTCCGTTAAATTTATTACTAAAAAAAAGAATGCACATAACGATCGTTCAATTGCCCTATTCTTCGAGTATTTTTCCATTGAAATGCACAATATGTATTTCTTTATATAAAAACAAGGGTTTTATCTTTTTTAATTTCCACTTACAAGCACACTACTTTCTTTAACTTCTTTTTAGTTTTCATTACAATAAAACACGAGTCGCGCAATGCTCACATGAAAGCAAGAAAATTTGATAAGAAAGCAAACGTCAAAAAAGTAGTCTAGTTGGGAGGGGTTGTTGCGGGGTACGGTAAATTATGTCAGCTGACTGGCCAACTGGTTTTTAGCCCTAGCCACGAGCACTGCAATTGGAATCTCATAAGAAATAGATAGCAAAAAGGAATCTTATAAGATTTCGATAACGAAAAGGGCAGGCGAAATGCAGGAAAACTATACGAAAAATACTAGAAAGAGGAATGCGAAATAGAAAGCAAGATAAAATTGGAAAAAC
Organism: Drosophila parvula; assembly: GCA_018904695.1. Lineage (NCBI taxonomy): Eukaryota > Metazoa > Arthropoda > Insecta > Diptera > Drosophilidae > Drosophila > Drosophila parvula. The sequence continues at coordinate 2,030 of JAEIIG010033961.1, forward strand.
AAACACGCATTAAATTTACAATTTAAATGAAAAGCACAAATCATGAATTTTTACGGATCTAACTGATTTATGCAACATGTTCATGAGACATATAATTACTAATTATAATTAACTATCTTGCGAAGTATTTTCTAGTGAGAGTAGTCATCACTTTAGGGAAATTCCAGTTCAAATTCGAATGAAATATATGTAAATATATAGTAAAAATTAAGAAAAATTAATTTGGAATTAAAAATCATTCATATAAATTTACGCCCTCGATAAAAAGTAGTTAACATTGCTAAATTGGCGACCTCTGCTGGGCAATCGGCCCGCCCGCCTCACACCCCGTTCGCAGTCAGGTGCCTTTGACTGTGTGTGAGTGAGCAAACAGCTGAGCAGCGAACGGTCATGTGACGGCGAAAATTTTCAATAAGAGTTAACTGATCGCGGTTGGGTGCTCCGCGGATCTAATTAACTATTTCAGAATCTCTTTCCAAGGCTGTGAAACATTTCGCAGATAAATATCTGTCGAACTGGGGCATTTTAGATGTTTTTTAGTGGGTGGCGCAAGATTTTATTGATTTTTTCTCTACTCTGCCTCACACCAGATTCTTCGCGCAAACTGTCATGGCGGACTGGCGAGTACTTATTACTTTTGCTGGCACTTGCTATTTTTGATTTTTCACTTATTTTCCGCGATTTTGGTGGAGTTTACAGGGGTTTACTCACTCAAGCGGGGCTGGGAGATAAAGTCCCGGGATACGGCGAGGACATGTTCCCGCTGGGCTTGCTGGGCGTTCATCTTGGCTTTTTCTTTACGCCTCTCTACCTTCAAAGTGCACGGCAAATTTCGAGCTGCAATAGAGGTGGGAAATCAATCGTGCACTTCCGTTTGCGGTTCGATTATGTGCTACACGTACAATTTTTCAGCTACGAATAGTACTGAGCGAAAAATTTTGGCCTGCGAAGTCGATGCAAGTACGAGGAAAAATCGCTTTGGAACTGACAGTGGAGCTGAATCTGTTGTGACGTCACGTGCCGTCACATGACTCCCCAGGCGCTAGGGATTCCGAGACAGTCTGGCTATTTCAGGTTAATTGTAGCTAGATCTGGTATTATTTCTTTGAAAAATAGCTAATTTTAGCATTTTACGTTATTAATTTATACCAAAACGTTTGCGTTATTTATTTATCCCAAAAAAACATTAAACCAAATTGAGAAATGGATATAAATTATATTTACTGCAGGTGTTTGGGATTCAATTAAATTCAATTAAATGATAGTGTACTTGATATATAATAATACTTTGTAGAATTTGTAAATATATATTTATTTAGTATTTACGAGGGCTGTATAAATTTATTTATTCCAAAACAAATCATTAAACCAAAATGAGAAGTGAATTTCAATTATATCGACTGCAGCTTTTTGGAATTCAGTTAATTGTTTGTAATGGATCATTATTCAATTGGACTTATAAAATGTTTTCGGCAACCAATGTCAACCAAAACCAAAAGATAACTAAACCAAGTGGAAATGTTAAGCCTCCACTTAGGTGCGTTCTTAACATATTCGTAAAGTAAATCATTAAAAATAAATATTCTAGTATCCTCAGCGTTATCTTTAAGGTATTTTTCGGTAAACCAATAATCTGGCAGCGCTGCCAACTGTCACCGGGAGCATGCAGCCCTGCAAGGCGTGGAAAAGACACTAAAAAACACAGCACAAGGCAGGTTCATGTTAGCGAACAGAGCGCTGTTAATTATTGGAAAGTTTTATTTTAATTAAATTACTATAGTTGTTTACACACGGTCGCTGCGAGGCACCCGAAACCCGTATAATTCGGGCGAGCGAACAGGGCAACGGACGGAGGAGCGAAGCAGAGCCGGAGGAGGACGAGCAACAAAGAAGAGCGACCACAAAGAGGGGCCGAGAGCCAAGCAAAAGCAAAACCCGTTTCATTCCCCTGCTGCTGCGGCATTTCGCTTCTCTCTGCGTGCGCCTCCGAATAAAGGGGCGTCTCAGATACTATTGTCGCCCGATCCGGATCCCCTGGCCAACAGTATGATGGTTGAGTCCGACGGCACCGCCGAGGCCACCCGCCGTCTCAACGTGAAGAAGCAGACCCTGGACGACGCCTATGCGGTGCCCGCTAACTTCCTGGAGATCGACGTGGTCAATCCGCTGACCACCATGGCGGCAGGCAAGAAGCGCTACACGGACTACGAAGTTCGAATGCGGGTGAGTGAACTGCAAGAGACTGCTGGCTCAAACTGCAGAATTGCAAAAACCCACGAAAAAGTAGCAATAATTCGGCTGATAACCGCTGGAATTCACACGTACGAGGCCGACTTTGTCTCCGCAGCATGCCTGTATGGGTACGCGATGCGCTAGTGTGCGGGCGATACGCCTATAAAGCGAACCGGGCGATAAACATTAGTCACAAGTGCAGCGCGCTGATTTTCGGGCTTGAGTCACGGTCGTCGCTCCGCTTCCGTTTTCCCGAAGGGAAACCGGCGTCATGCGGGTGTCAATTAACCATTAATCCATTTGTACTCTCTACATTTCAGACCAACCTACCCGTGTTCAAGGTGAAGGAATCCACCGTACGACGGCGCTACAGCGATTTTGAGTGGCTGCGGAATGAGTTGGAGCGGGATAGCAAGGTGAGGCAGCAAGGATCCTTAAGGATCGATCCTAGAAATAGGCATTTTGCATAATTATAAAAAGATACGAGTTTTTCTCGGAATATTTAAATAGTTTTTTAACATGTAATTAACATCTGGGGACCTGCTTGGGAGTCTATAAAGTCCCCTGAGTTTAATTTCAAAATTTTGGGGGTCATAGTTTAAAGTGTAAAATGCAAGTCATTCACTGCATCTCATGAGAATTCTACAAATAGTAGGAAGGAATATTAAAAATAGTAAAAACTCCCTAGAGATTAATTAAAAATTAATTAATAGTGCGAGTCACTTGGTTATCATAATTCTACCACCGCAATTACTTCGTAATCTACACCATAAGGAATACTGTTGAATTCGATCTGATAAATCACTGAAACCCACTCTTTAGACTTTAATTAGACTTATTGAAACTCGTGCAAAATCTGTGCAGATGATATAAAGAAGGTCGAAATACACATAGAAACACACTTTAACCCAGTTTTTTCTTCGCAGATTGTGGTGCCGCCACTGCCCGGCAAGGCCTGGAAACGACAGATGCCCTTCCGCGGCGACGAGGGCATATTCGACGAGAGTTTCATCGAGGAGCGGCGCAAGGGACTGGAGGCGTTTATCAACAAGATAGCCGGACATCCACTGGCGCAGAACGAGCGCTGCCTGCACATGTTCCTGCAGGAGAACGTCATCGACAAGAACTACGTGCCCGGCAAGATCCGCAACACATAAGCGTGCGAGGGATGATGATCCGGAGCAAGCGAAAAACCTAACCATAGCAATGCAATGAAGCAAAAACAACTCGAACGAACAAACCCGCTACGAAATCTTTAGGGAATCCGTGTGTATGTGTGTATGTCCGCTTGGCATGGTCGGAGGGAGGCGATGTTGCGCGTGGGAGGAGGAGGCGAAGGAGATGGAGAAGGAATCTGTTTATTTTTCGACGCGATAAGAGGGCGGATGTGCTGCTGCTCAGTTAATGTTGAGAGCCCCCTCTCTCCCGCAGGGGGGGACTAGTTAAAACCAGAGCATTGGGAATTTTTAATGCTAAATTCAAGTTTATATGGTATACATTACAATATACATACATATATATATAAATATTATATACAATACAATATATTTACGAATAGTGTACATAATAACGCATGCCTCCCGCGCCCCTCGCTAAATGAGTCTCGCGCCCGCAAGGAGCAGCCGCTCCTCCCCGACCTCCCGACGATCCTCAGTTTCTTTCTCCTATTGACCCTTTGCAGCAGTAATGAAGCAGCAAATAAATTAGGGAGCTATCCTATCCCCCAAAATCCGATCCCTCGAACGTGTATGCTAATTATTGAATATTTTGAAACAGTTTAGTGAATAATATTGTACTTCGAATCAAATTAAAATAATTCAAAAATAAGTGATTGCCGGCATTCTTCTTTATTTTTTGTAGATTAATTTGTAAACACTAAAAACTCGACGAAACTGACTCATTTGATATGAATAAAGCCACTAACCATAGAAAATATAGACTAGTCATTTCATACAACGGTAATGGACACAACAATTTTCTAGAGACAGGACCCAGAGAGCCGAATGCGACAGGCCCGCAGCTTGCAATTTTGCTCTCACAGGCGCGCAGAGATCAGTAGAGCAGCGATGCACCTATTTAACTATGCGTTGACGTCAGCCAATCGTTTGCTCTCTTTCTTACAATGCGCTAATCATCCTCCTGCTGCATTCTGGGCGCCTGGTATATGAAATCATGCATTTGATAAATTTGTACTGGGAAAACTGATTTGGAACTTTTTGTTGTCGAAACAATAACAACAATTGCCCGCTTCTTACATTTCGTGTAACAGGCGCGCAGAGATCAGTAGAGCAGTGATGCACATATATTTATCTATGCGGTGACGTCAGTCGATCGTTCGATCTCTTTCTAGAAGCTCTCTTTCTAGAGATCGGCTCTCGCGAGAGTACTAAACAGCTTTGAAATATGTTTACACTGAACCAATCATCCTCCTTCTGCATTATGGGCGCCTGGTACATTAAATTATGCATTTGCTAAATTTGTACTGGCAAAACACCCGATTTGGAACTTTTTGTTGTCGAAACAATAACAACATTTGCCTGCTTCTTACATTTCGTATAACAGGCGAACAGAGATCAGTAGAGCAGCGATGAACCTTTTTATCTATGCAGTGACGTCAGTCGATTCGTGTTTATTTATGCTGATGTCTTTATTAAATTGTACTTTAAAAATTACCACAATAGAAGGTAATTTAATTATTTTTATTTAGCCAACACACAAACCAAAAGGTGACTCTACCGCTAGATGGTGCTTTATTTCAAATATATTTTATATGTAAAATTGTGTTAAATGTAAAATAAACCAGTTCAAGCCAATACACTAACCAAATGTGTGCCCTAGCGAGAGCACTAAACAGTTACAACATATGTTTCTATCTAATCATCCTCCTGTTGCATTCTGGGCGCCTGGTACATTAAATCATGCATTTGATAAATTTGTATTTGGAAAACACCTGATTTGGAACTTTTGTTGCCGAAACAATACCAACAATTGGCCGCTTCTTACAATTCGTGTAACAGGCGAACAGAGATCAGTAGAGCAGCGATGCCACTGCTGTCATTCTAGCAATTCTAGCAATGTCATTCTAGCAATTAAGTTTATTTAGTTATTCAAATATTTTTAAAGGAAAATCTTCTTTTATAATCTTCCGAGAACTGGTCACACATAAGTTGTTCAAAAAAGGTGTTGCCAGACTGTGTGAGGAAATTCACACTTTTCGTATATTTTTCTGGTGTTAAGCTGTATGAGAGACCCGAGGAGAAATGCGGGAAAATGCTAATTTTCGGAAAAATCTGTCAGACCTTATGACCTTAGACTTTCTAGACCGGTCGAGGAAATTCACACTTTTCCACACACTTTCGGAAATCGACAAATGACCAGCTGATTGACAATCTGGCAGCCCCAACGCCCCCAATCAGATCAATCGAGTTTCCACAAATCGCTCATCGTCAATCGTTTGGTTGTGGCAATCGGAGTTGGTTTTTTGTTTTTTATTTGTTTTTGGAATGGACTCGGCGGATTCCCCCACCAAGACGCAGGCCGGCGAGGACGAGAATTACAGCCTGCTGTGCCAGGCGCACGAGCAGTTCAACAAGTAAGTCTGCCACCCGTATATGTACATACAATATGTTCAACACCGAATCACACCCATTCGTTGCCGATTTCCAGCTCGGAGTTCGACCGCTGCTTGGAGCTGCTGCAGGAGCTGGAGACGCGCGGCGAGAGCAGCGGACCTGTCCTGCGCCACAACCGGGCGGTGGTCAGTTATCACAAGGGCGGTTGCACGCAGCATGCCGCTCTGATGAAGGAACTGGAGGCGCTCACTGCCGACGCGGATACATCTCCGGGAGAGGCGTCCAGCGGCCTCACCCTCAAACAAGGCGCCGCGGCCGCCACAGTAGCACGCTACAACCGGGCGGTCATCTACTATCACCGCCACATGTATGGGACGGCGCTGGAGAAATTAGCGCCGTTGGTGGCTCGCCTTGAGGCCCTGGAGAAGTCGATGGCGGCGCTGGTGGCCACGCTGCAACTGCAGCTCTTGCTGGCCACAAATCAGCTAAACCGCGCCGAAGCCTTCCTTGACTACTTGCAGTACAAGCTCAACCTGGTAGCCACTGCGCCTAGCAGCACCCCAGGCGAGGATGCTATTGCTGCAGCTGCCGGCACGGGCTCTCCTCCCGCGGCCACGCCCAGCACAATGGTGGCAACGCCAGCGGGAACAGCTGTGGAGGGCGCTGTACCCGGTCTGGGCGGCAGTCTGCAGCTGCTGCAGCTGCTCACACTTGTGCTGAACCGCAAGCCAGTAGTCATCCAGGAGGACGGAACGCCGGAGTACGCAGCCCTGAAGGCGCAGCAGTACTACATCATGAAGGACTTCCAGATGGCCGCTAAGCAGCTAATGCGCATCAACAACGAGTGCACACATGCCGGGTAAGTTCTAGCCATTTAAAGCCAGGGTTTGTCTGATGTAAAGGTTTTCCTTGCAGTACCGTAACCCCCCAGCTAAGCACCTGCATTGCCAACAACATGGGCGTGATCCACCTGAGGGTTCGCCACTATGCCATCGCTGCCCAGTTCTTCCAAAACGCGCTCAACTTCGACCAGCAGCTGGCAAGGAATCTGCGCCAGAGCACGCTCCAGACTATGAGTTCAGCACGTTCGTGCGAAATCCTGTACAACCTGGGCGTGGCCATGCTGCATCTCCGCCGCCCCAAGGAGGCCTTCCAGTGCTTCCTGGTGCCCGTCAAGCAGTTCCACAGCAATCCTCGGCTCTGGCTGCGCATGTCCGAGGCCTGCATTATGGAACACGAGGCGGTAAGCTCGAAAATTCGATCAATATTGAGGCAAAAAGGTGATTCCTTCTATTTTCTCTACAGAAACTAGTGGAGGAGGAACGTCAGTCGCTGGCAGGAGATGCAGTCACACCCTCATCCAAGCCATATGCGTAAGTCCACTAAAGTTCTTCTCGAACTTGGCTAAATATGAATCTCTCTTCCTCTTAGCGCCCAATCCGCTGGAGTGCCTGAACCCACTCTGGAATTCGCCGCTTTGTGCCTGCGCAGCGCCCTGACCCTTACGTTGCACTACAAGGCCAGCTTTCACATGGCAGCGGTCTCTGCGGAGGATGTAGACGCACCGGATCCGAAGGACCCAACTCAGGAGTCTTGGCGCCAGCCTCAGGACAACAATTTCTGCAATCCGTCCAAGCCGGTCAGCCTAGAGTCGCTAGATAACATGCTGGCGGCCATCTATGCGGCGCATAGCTTTGTTTCTCTACGCCTGGGTGACCATGTAACTGCCCTGGAAATGGCCGAGCAGCTGCTGGCCTGCGAACGTCTCTCCGATGCGCACAAGTAAGTTGAAGCTTCCTTATCTCGTTCTTCTAAAAGTTCACTTTTGAATCCCTTCCAGATTGCTGGGTCACATGTACGCCGGCGAAGCCTTGATGCTGATGGACAAGGCGTCCGATGCCCGCGACCATCTGGATCCCACGTTCGTTGGGACGCTGAACGCCTATGATCTGGAGACGCGCGACTGGCAGCTCAAGTCTGTGGATGCCGCCCAGAACGTGGTGCGCTACAATCTGGCGGTGGCCATGGCCTTACAGAACGACCTGCCGCAGGCGAAAACGCTTCTGGCCAGCTTGAACCACTCTTTGGTCACCAGCAAGGCATTGGCCCTGCGTCGTTTCATAGACCTCAAGATGGCGCCCATTTAGACAAAAAATTGTGTACATAACTAGACAGAATCAAAGCCTGAAAATTGAATTGTGGATTTGTAAATATAGTGAAATCACTGACCGATGTAAAGATCGTGTTCTTTTTGGAATGGGGGAGTTTCTGTGGGTATGCTTTGTAGACGATTATTTTCCCATACCAATAAGCTTATTCGAGGCTTCGATTAACTCTAAGCTATAAATTATTTATTTATTAATCAGTACATACTTATATCCCGAGTTGATCTAGCCGAATCAACCGCAGATTCAGTTTCGTAATTCTACAATTTGTTTTTGGCACTAGTGGTAGTTCTGGCTGTGATCTCCGATCCCCAATCGGATCCCTTATTCAACGTCGCCTCTGCTCGTAGCGGTTCATGGACAGGACGATGTTGTCGAAGATGTACTCCCTCACGCCCAAGCCGCAGATGAAGTCAAAGTGGTTCCAGCGCTTCCAGGGAACCTTGTAGGCTGCCTCAACGTTCGGCAGCCGGGTGAGCAGCCGCCAGATGTCCGCTGGCGCCACGATGTAGTCGTTCTCCGAGAAGAACACCGTAACCGGCGTAGTGACATTCTCCAGCGCGTACTCCGGCGGCTCCAACTGCTGATAGTGTAGCCAGTTGCGTTCCGGCCCGTAGTCATACTGCCGGAAGTGCGTGGACACATAGCCCTGAAAGTAGTGCATCAGCTGCTTGACCGATCCACCCGCCGGAAAGTTGGCCATCAAATCGGGCAGCAGAGTCTTATTAAGGAACCTGGTGTCATAGCCCACTGCCGGCCACAGTCGACTGATGCAGACCAGCGGCTTCTCGTTCTCCAGGCAGGTCATCGAGAGGAACTTCTTAAAAAACTTGTTCGTGGAGAACATCTCCACACCCTCGAGCATCTTGGAGACATAGTTGCGAGTGCCCAGAACCGGACCAATGATCTTGGCAAGACCGCTCTTTGTGTTGCTCACATATGCCACGGGTGCAAGCAGGGTGGCAGTTTTGAAGACGGCATTGTATTGCGGCAGCATGGAGTTCATCACCAGGAAGACGGTGCCGCCTTGCGAGATGCCCACAAAGTGCATAGACCGCTGCCCGGTGTTCCGCAGAACGTAGTCCACCTGGGCGGGCATGTCATAGACACCCATTTCGTGCCAGCTAAAGTCCCAGAACTCGCGTTCCGTGGTGTTGCGCCACAGGTTCTTCCGGCAGTAGATGTTGCCCCGGTTGTTGCCCAGCCACACATCATATCCGGCCCGCCAGAGGAGATAGGCCAGCGAGTCCTCGCGTCCGTTGAGGATCCATCTGAAAATAATAAAATTAAGGTCATTTTAATAAAGATAAAGGTATACATAATAAATTTTCTGAAATATATTTTTTTTCTATTTAATCATCTTTAATAATATTAAATTGAAATTGGCATGTCTTATTTTTAAGGGATTTTTACCTTCCGACAACTTTAATCTTATCTTGAATATCTTTTTAATCTTTCATAATATTAAAGTGA
>JAEIIG010033964.1:0-31127 GCA_018904695.1 Drosophila parvula
AAATGAGCTTTTATAAATACATTTTCTAAGAAAAAGAGAACACAGATCTTTGAAAACCATTCATACCATCTTTTGATGGAAATTTCCTTTATACTTTTATACTTTATACTTTACTTTACCATACTTTATACAATTTTAAGTTCCTGTTCCTTAAAAACTTATACAATTCTATTAAATTACCATATTTTCTAACTTATGAATACAAATAAATGAGCTCTTTTATATACAGAAATTTCAAATAGGAAAAGAACAGGGATCTACATTTATTGGTAGAAATTCCTCTTTATATTTGAGGACTATTTCACGTTTCTGTCCCAAAACTTTTCCAATTCTATTAACTTGTTATATTTTAAACCTTAGAAATAGAACAAAATGAGCCTCTTATAAACCCATTTCAAAGAAAAACAGAACACAAATGTTTAAAAATCATTCATACATCATATTGATGAAAATATCCCTTAATATTTCCTTATATTTGAGGACTATTTCACGTTTCTCGTCCCAAAAACTCCTCGCAATTCAATTAGAATCAGTTGAAACTTTTATGCTATTTCAGCAATAAACATTTCCTGGACCCCCAATAGTAATACAAGAAAAGTGTCTCCGACTGACATTTCGAATATTTGTCAAGTGAAAATCACAGGCAATGATAATATTTTCAGCTATTTTCGGCGATTGGGCACGTACGCGCGACACACTTTGATGACCCAATAAGGGGCGCGGGGCGTGGCTATAACAATTGTGGGAGAGAGGGGAGGCATAAACTCATATGTGACACAGGACGCATATACACACAGCAGCAGCACCTATATATATACACAATGAATGGAGAATTAAGGACGCCATTCTGTTATATAATTGCGTTTGAAGGAAATTTTAAATTGAATTCAATGAAAATGCGAAGCTCGGTTGCGCTCTGGTTGCGTCCCGTCTCGTGCCCATCTCTGGCAGATTGGTTTAAAAGCGCCAGAGATGACAGCGACAAGAGAATTCAATCAACCTGTGCTCCCCTGGGGCGGCCCAAGGGTCACAGGGTAGAGGGTACACCATAAAATGGGGCTGCTGGGGCATATAATTTAATTACACATTGAGGGTGGACATTGGCAACCCGTTCCAACTCGCTGAATGTGAGAAATATGGCATATTATATATATTCTCCCCTTCTTTTAATGCTGCAACTTCTCATGCTTTTTTTTTTGTATTTTTTACAGATCAAGTTCTTGAAGACCAAAGAGGGCACCGCCATGGTGCAAATGGGCGATTCCGTGGCCGTTGAACGCTGCGTACAGCACTTGAACAACATTCCCGTGGGCTCTGGCGGCAAAATACAGATCGCATTCTCCAAGCAGAATTTCCTATCCGAGGTGATCAATCCGTTCTTGCTGCCCGATCACACACCCAGCTTCAAGGAGTATACCGGCTCCAAGAACAATCGTTTCCTATCGCCGGCCCAGGCCAGCAAGAATCGCATTCAACCACCGAGCAAGGTGAGTTTTGTGGGGGAACCCCTATATAGCTCTTATTAAAATGATTACATTTTCCTTGTAGATTTTGCACTTCTTTAACACGCCACCCGGCCTGACCGAGGACCAGTTAATTGGGATCTTCAATATCAAGGATGTGCCCGCCACATCGGTGCGCCTGTTCCCCTTGAAGACCGAACGCTCGTCGTCCGGCCTGATCGAATTCCCCAACATCTCGCTGGCGGTGCTGGCCATCATGAAGTGCAACCATCTGCCTATTGAGGGTAAAGGTGAGATAGTGTTGTGTTTAAGTGTTATTCAAAAAAAAAAAGAATGTCAAATTTGTATGTGGCCGCCACCGAAAACCAACCAACCAACCAACCAAACCTCTCCCTAAAAACCAAACCAAACACAAAATTCATCCAACACGCCCCAATAAGTAGGCAACATAAATTTCTCCCCCGAACTTCCGGCAGCCAAAAGTTTGGCAGCTTATTTTCCCCTGGCCTTTTGACTTTCGCTGTTGTGCAGCAGCAGCAGCAGCAGCCGCCGCAGCAGCCGTGCCACATCAAATTCACACCCCAAAAAAAAGTAACCCACCAACAGCACCCACAACACTTGTGTCCTTGCCCCCCCGCTCGCAATGCAAACTTCAACCCTTTCATGTTTCTTTGCCTGCTGTTTTTTTTTTGTTGGCCAAAAAGAACTTTGCTGGCTGCGTTGAAAATTGTAATTTGGTAATTAAGATAAACAATTTCAGTTTGCAGTTATTCATAAATGGGTCGCACTTGTTCCGCTCCTACTGCTGCTGCTGCTTGGCCGGCAGCGTTTCGCTAACAATTAGTCCCAGGACTCGCGGCGTCTCCGTTACAAATGGGTTGACGACCGATATAAACTTTTCGCATAAATATTTCAGCAGCCGGCGGAGAGCATTCGCCGCCCCAAGCGAATTACAATTCCGCAAATTCCTAGGTTTTATGAGCTTGTGTTTACATGGGCCATAGCCATTTGACATTCAGGGGGAAATGTGTACGAGCCCTGGGGGGAGGGCAGCTTGTTGACATTGGCACACCTCAAAAAAAAAAAGCAGCTTATCGATTGAAGGAAGAAGGGTTTTCAATGCTCAGGCATAAATTGTCAATATCCTCGATTTGTTGCAGGAGTGCATGGTAAATAGTAATTAAAAGTGCAAAGAAGGCAAACACTTGCACGAATGCAAATGGAAATGCAAATGCACACTGTGTGTGGCATTGGAATTATGCGGCAAGCAAATATATTGCTCTCTTTCCCAACTGAGTAAACCCTAAAGTCCAGGTCCTAATTGCATTGCCAACTCATTGGAAACCCCATATACATATACCTATATATGTATATATACCAATCCCATCCCGATCCTTGCCAATCCCCACAATCGAAGACTCCTCCTGCCGAATCAATAAAACGAAATTCAAGAATATACAACACTTATACACTATACTACACTATATAACTATTAACTATATATTTATATATATATTATATACACCTTTTTTGTTTCATTTTTTGTGAAGGAACCAACTTAGTTTTTTACATGGTTTTTTATGCCCTGCTCTCTCTCTCCCCTTTCTCCCCGATTAGGCACCAAGTTCCCCTTCATCATGAAGCTCTGCTTCTCATCGTCGAAGAGCATGAACGGCGCCTGGAACAATGCGACCAGCGAGGGCATGATCGAGAAGGAGAACGAGGTGGATGCCAAGGTTGACATCTACAATTGAGATTTGATAACGATTGTTTAAAGCAAGCAAACGACAACCGGCTTAAAAGAAAACAAACTAAAACTATCACACAACAAATACAGAGAGAAGACGACCATATATAGTACCATATATATACCGAGGGAGGGCAGAAACTAGGAGAACAGCAAGACCAACACATTGCAAGAGGAAACCAGCAAGAAATAGACAAAGAAAAGACAAGACAACAACATTTCAACAAACCGATCGACTAACTTGACGCACATCATCATCATATTATCCACCACAGGAAAGGAAGAGCTGCGGCTGTATATGAGATGAATGGCAAATTGATACCGATTAATTCAGATATATAGAGGGAGCTTATAAATGAAATTACCAACAATTAACGATTTGCATGGCACGCATCGCAAACGCATGTAACTTTTCTACGAGCCATTTTTGCATAGACTTACTAAAAAGACAATTCAGCTAATTAGTAGGACAAAAGCCAGCCTATGTACGATATGGACTCGTTCAAAAGCCACCTACCCCTTCCCCCCACACACACACAGGATATTTGAATACATACACACAACATTTAATTACATGCGTTTGTGTGGCAACAGCAACAAAACAAAAATGATACAAAAAAAAACAAATTGAATTGTTAATAATTGTTACAAGAAAAACAAACAAGCGAAGACGGCAAAAGAAGCATTAGGTCTTTTCTCCAAAAACCCCATTGTAAACTATGTAATGCTTAATTGATATACAAAAACCACAGAAAAAATAAACCAAAAACAAGAATAAAAACAAACAAAAACAAAAAAGATGATTGTAATTGATAAAAAGAAAAACGAAATGTTAGGAAGTAACGTAACGTAACGTAACTAAAGAAATACCCTGCCCTCCGCTCTGATCTGATCTGCTGCCCTCTCAAGCACCTCCCCCTTTCCCCTTTCCCCCCTCTTCCCCCCCTGGCAGAGACTTCTGTATAGATTTATAATAATGTAATATGATTTTGGATTCGGATACGAGTATGTTTATGCAACAAAAAGAAACATTTCTTTGGACAATATTTCGACAAGTATTCGGGCGTGAGAAAAAGTCTTAACAAAAAAAAAAAACAAAATATTTATTGCAAGGATATAATATTTGTGTAAATTAAAACCAAAAATTTAGCAATTTTAAATAAAATTTATTAATTTTAGTTATGCGAAAGAAAAACAAAAAGGAAAACAAAAAAAATTAACAAAACTTGCAGCGGCAGTTGATTTTAAATTTCTTACTTTAAACGAATATCTAATGAATAATAACGATGGATGGATGGGGAGATGGTAATAAAAACTTGCACAAGCCAATGTTTTTACTAATTAAAACAAAACAAACAAAAAGACAAGACGATAAACATAATTTTTGTGCTTAATTTACAAAGTTGAAAAAGGCATAAATTTATATGTATGAGCTGTATTTGTATTTACATTAACATTAATTTTAATTAACACTAAATGTAAAAAGCGAAATAACTAAAAAACAACCAAGAAAACCAACAACAGAAATAATAAGAAAATGGAAAAAACAAGCTAAGAATGGAGAAAAACCTACAAGAGAACATTTAGTTAAGTGCAAATTGAAGAAGAGAGCGTCTAGAGCATAGTTAAGCAGCATCGTTCAGACATACAATACATACATAAAACATAAAACAAACAAAAACAACATATTTTTGAGGCGTTTTAAAATTAGAAGACACAGAGACAGAGCCAAACATTTCAGAACTCCAAGTGAAGTTAGCAAAGCAAAGCTACTACTAAAGACGACGATGACGATGAAGAATTAGAGGGGCGTATTGCAAATGCGTATAAAAGTAGGCGAAATGATATGAAAAAATCAAGAAGGGGAGTACGATATGAGAAAAGAATTAAGATATCAGCAATAAAGCAACGGCAACAACACCATATCAAAGGCGTATGTTAGATTATCTATAATATAAACGAAATTAACATCATAAACAAGAGATGCGAATAATGTAAAACGATTGAGAGAGATGATGGATAACCCATGAGTTCACTTGAGTTGTATAATTTTATGTTTGTAGGCCAGGCGAACACGTAAGGCGGGCGCGGGTCTTGTTCTATATAAATATTACATTTGTTTTTTTATTGCAAATCAACGAATAAATACACACATTATGCTAGGGCCGCTAAACGAATTTTCTTCACCTTTTTCCCCGTAGTTCAACGCTTGACACGATCGTTAGGCATCCTTCCTACTCATTAACACACACACACACACACTCATTTAATACACTATCAAGAAACATACATACATATATGTGCAATTTGGGCTTTAAACGAATCTTCGTTTGTTCTATTTTATTTATTGCAATTTTCTCATTTCTACCAGCTAGTTCGTGTAATTATTTCAAGTGTCTCTTACAGTCTTAGTTATTATGTAAATTGTTTTTTTTAATCCTTAACTGTAAAATATATATGCTTGCTAAAGATTAAGTATTATTGTACTTAATTTAAATGATTAACAAACATGATTTTGAATGACACAAACGGGAACTAATTATACAAAAAGGAAAAAGAAAAATGAAAAAAAGAAATGCAAACAATCTCGTTAATAATTAATTATTAAACATTAATTTGTAAGAAGATAAAGCAACAACGATCTTGAAGCTCCTAATTAGATCATAATCGGATCAATAAAACCAACTACTATAATACAATAATATATAATATATAAATAATAACAAAAACTTGGTAGCTATTTAATTTACAAATATACATACATACAATACATACATACACTATATACAAATTGTAATCAGAATTTTTAATTGTTAATAGTTTTATTCGACACTTGACACACTACACACACCTCGACACAATTGATTTTGTGTTGATTTCAAATATCTTTAATTTTGTATGCGTAAAATAGAGACAAATAAATGTATTTGTATATTTTTGGCTAACTTCAGCTTGAATATATAAAGACGTAAACATATATTTATGCGTGTAATTTATATATGATTTGTTTTATTTAATATTTAAATTCTGTTGTTATTTTTTAAAGCGTATTATTTAAGCCCAGAGTTTGTAACATGCGCGCTCATTTTTTGATATAAATATATATATATATATAAATATGTAAAAGTATATCTGGCAGTCGCATTTTTATTTTGATCATCCGACACACACACTCGCACACACACACTTCATCATCATCATCATTCTGTTTACTGAAGTTTTTTATACATTCGAATAGGAATTGAAGCGTGACAAATAAATTGCTTTCGAAACTACAAACATTTAGAGAACTCGCAGAGCATTTAAGGCAAATAAGGGAAGTTAAGTTAAAGAGCATCCTACGAACGCACATCCGATTCATTTACTTTATATGGGCATAACGAACAGCAAACTAATATGATGAGTAAAACATTAAACTAAATTATATGCCAAATAATCTATAGTGTTATCCTGAATTTTGAACATATCAAAATTATGAAGCATTCAAATGTAAGGGCCTGAGTTTTCAAATTATACAATATTTAGGCATTATTCAAATGGTAAACCGAGCACTTTTCAATATGCAGAAATGAAGAAAAAAAACTGCAAACAGAACATAATCCCTACAATCCTTTACGAAAACGCCAATAAGAATTGTACGTAAGCATATAGAGAAACACGAAAACAAAAAATATAAAGAAAACCAAGTATAGTTCTAAGATCTAATTTATAATAAGTATAATTACGTTAAAGTATTATTTATAAAAAAAAAACACAATTTTTCAGAAATGATACCAATTCGATAACTAGGAAAATTGTTTCAGTTCTTTTGCGCCTATTTTTCCGAAATCGAAATCGAAATTTAGCAAGAAAATAATCTCTAGTAGCAATTATTTAAATTTAATTTAAACGCATTCGAAATTAAATAAACGCAAAAAATTAGTGAAATTACGTTAAAACAATTTTGTTGAATTGAAACACGAATCAAATGAAGATGAGAGAAATCATTTAAAGGTTGTCAACGACACAGAGACAAGATCTTGTTACGAAGACGAGTCCGCTGGCTTTTGCTAATTGCTAATTGCTAATTGCTAATTGCATGTCCTTTTACGTAGCAGTTCCTTTATTACGTTTGAATTACGTTTGCAATTGCCTCGTAGTTTTCAACTCCAATAATAAAAATCAAATGCGCATGGGGTACAAGGTAGGTGCTGTGTTTATAACTCACAATTTTTCTTCAACTTGTCCACAACCCCGATCCAACCAACCAACCAAATACCAAATTGGTTCATTATTCGGAGCCCGACGCCCACCGCCTCTTCCCCCTCCCACATTGTCTTTATTTTAAAAAAAAAAAAAAAGGGGGGGCGGGAAAGTGAGGCAGAAGGCAGAAGGTCCCATTTGGAGTGTAATTTCAACCGATATTCGTCTTAGTTCGTCTTGATGAGACACCAAAAACTACACAAATGGACCAGTTTATTCAATACTGAATTGACAACCACCAAGAATCAAAACAAAAAACAAGAAACAAAAAAAAAACAAAATGAAATTATTAAAATTTGTGAAACCGTCCAATTATGAAACAGCAACACACACAGTTACACCACACACACACACACGAGTTGAAAACTGGGTACATTACATACTTTAAAGAGAGACAGAAAGAGAGCGAGAGAAGGAGAACCGTGGAGGAGAAAGTGTGGTTCTTAAGTGTCTTTCACTGAGCTTTATACTGCGACGAGCGTCTTGGGTTCTCGCTTTTCAACACTTTTTCTTTTTTTTTTTTGATCTCTTCCATGCTTGCCAATTTGCTAGAAAAAACCCACACGATCCAGTGAGAGCTATAGCTTTTGTGTTTGCTACAATCGTTTTCTATATATATACATACAAAATATATATACTTTTAGTTCGAATTTAATACAACCCCGAGAGGCAAATGAGAAACACTAAACAAAACAAGAACTTTGTACACCGAAACGAATTCATAATAATCTAGAGTGCATGTGCATAACGAGAACAAAGAATAACAACAACTAAAGGATAAACAAAAAACCAAACAAACAAATAAAGAAAAAAGAAAAAAAAATACTATGAAAACGAAAAATAAATGATACGAGATGAGCAACTACAACTATATTCTTATAGGCTTATAGTTTATACTTACATACACACATACAAATACTTATATACATAAATATTTATATATAAATATATATATATACATATATATATATGTATATATATCAGAGATCATAACATACATAGTAATACGACACCACATCCACATACATACATACATACATACATATATACATTCGAGTATAGTTTTTAATAAACGAAGAAAAGGAGTGGCAAGGGTATAGTAGGAGTCGGCGCGAGTCAATTTTAAATGCAAGAAAAAAATTCTTTAAAAAATACCAAAAATATACCAAGCGCAAATATTAACAAAGAGTTACTTTGACGTTATGAGTAATGCAATTACATACATGTATGAGAAGCGAATACTTACATAATTACACCACAAATTACACCAACTACACACCGGGCACAGACACCGACACAGACAAGCATACAGACACTAAAACAGACACAGACAGACCAAGGACGAAGTTTTAGAGGCGAAAGAAGGAACGGACAACTGCATAGTGTAGTCGTACGCGTAATTACTGGTGATAATTTTGAAAAAAAAAATCTAATACAAATCAAATAATATGAGTAATTTTAAACATAAGCAAATGCTAGCACGTTTGAATTTCCAATAGATGTCTATTATGTATTTAGAAGCGTATATATACATAAATATATATATATTGACGATTCCTTATATAATACACACACACACACACGTACATAACTAAATGTCTTAGTGTGCGAAGAGCGAAGTGCAAGTGTATGTAAAAACGTAAGCCGCAACGCAACGTAAACGTAACGAAAACTGCAAGAAACGAACGAAATTCGACGAGATTCGAGAGAGAGACAGATCACATTTCCCCACGTACAAGTATTAGTGAATTAGGCCTGGTATTTAGCACACATTATTTTAGAGAGAACTCCCCCTCATGCATCATCCCCCCTCCCCCCCAAGCAGGTCCGCTCAAGAAGCCAGCAATATGTAGGAGCAGGAAGAGGAGAGCTCTAAATAATTTATTAGCAATTTAAAGCTCCCCATCTGCGGACAATTGCACACTTTCAGGCTCCAATTAGTATGTGCCCGCTCTCGCCTGAAGGACCACAGGAAACGCACACACACACACACCCGTTAACCGTGTGCCATATAATTTCAACAACACACACACACACACCAACACACTCTCCCAACTCGCCCTGAAAACCAGTAATAATAGCAATGTTAATATGCAATTTAGTTGAATTTTCGTTGATCGGTTTAGTTTAGTTTAGTTAAGTGTTTAGTTTAGTTAGTTCATACTTTAATTTAGGGTTTGCTGTGTGGCGGAAATGGGTTCGAAACACCGACTCGCACCCACACTTACACTTGTTAAACTAATCCACCGAATAAATACAATCTCATTAACTAAATTTAATAACGCAATTAACACCAACAACAACTCTGCCGTTTCCGCCTCGAGAGCCTTGTGTTTGTTGTTTGATTGCGTTCATTCCTTAGGTGTATTCATTATTTTCATTTAACTGGGACGCGACTGTGCGCTGCCAGCGCTGTCAGCTGCTGCAGCATACTTGTAGGCAGGCAGAGGAGGGGCTACGAAACAAAAAAAAAACAAGAAATAAAACACATGGGGAAAAGTGAAAGGAATACCGAAAGAAATACCGAATACCGCGAATAGAGACAAATTTAAATCGAACCTTCTAAGTGTTTAGTTGAAGAATCGTTAACGCATTCGTATATGCTAATAAGTGTAATAAGCTAGTAATGTGGAAATAGCGAAGCAAAGTAATTTACACCAAAATACTCTCACAACATAACACTCTAGCGGCGATTTGTCGATTGGAGATTGATCCAGGAATGACGCATATTCCGTGGTGATCTCCAGTCGCCTCAGATGCCCCGAATATCTACACACACACACACTCGGACAACACACAAGAAACTTTTACATTATATACTAAGTACACTTATAACATAACTACATACATACATGCAAACATTCATACACATTCATACATAAACGCATACAGAGATACTTACATATGTATAAGCCTATGGAATGCAACATAATCACAGCAAAAAGTCCTTTTGATAACCGATTTTTGACTACTTATGTACGAACTACTTTTTTGACAAAACAATTCTGCGTCGCATTTACACACAGACATAATCAGCCGTTATATATACATACATATATATATATGTGCATACAGACATATATATACATACATATATATACGTTTATATCGATATATACACACATCAATCTTATCAGAAGAAGAAAGGAAAATACCAAAAAATACCGATCGAAAATATCATGTACTGCACAGCAAGAAAATTTGCAAAAACCAAAAACAAAACAGGAAAAACAATAACACACACACACACAGTCGAAACACACACACAGACATACACAAACAAGTAATGGACACAATGAACCACAAATTATTAGCAACTATTCAAAACTACTATTTATTAAATGTTGTTAGCATCAGAAACCAAGAATAAGCAAATTATGAAATCGCTGTAGTGCAAATGCAAAACAAAAAAACAAAACAAAAACAAAAAACCTAAGAACAAACGATAAAATTGTAAAACCATCATTGAAACTTATTTATTTTTAAGCCAAGCGTTGCAGCAAAAAAAAAAAACAACAACAAAAAACAAGAAAAATCTCAAAACATAAAAACAGCGCCACTTGAACAAGAATCCACGACAAACAAAAACAAACAGTACATCAAATACAATTCTTTGATCTTAAAAAACCAGAAAAACCCAAAAACGAAAAACGAAAAACAAATAAATGAAAAACTTAAACTTATACACAAAAAGAAACTCGAATGAAAACTTTGTTTTATTTAACAACAATTAGTCCCGCAGTTACAACGACAACTTTTAACAATTTCTCAACTCTCTCACCCTAATACTCACCTATACTTTTGTCATATTTGCAGTTTAGCAACAGTAACAACTACAACAACTACAACAACAACATCAACAACACTCCAACAAGTACAGCTAGTACAGTTAGTGGCAACATCAACAACAACAACAACAACAACAAATAAGCACCTCAGTCACCAAGCCCCCTCAAAATATAAGAAAAAAATATATATTATATAAATAAAACAACAAACCAATCCAATCAACAAGAACAAACAACAACAACAAGTACAGAACCTACAACCACCTTCATTACAACTACAACAATAATCAACAACAACAGCTACAACAATATCAATAAGTTTAGACAGCAACAATCGCGAAGCATTTGCTAAAAAAACAAAATAACAAACAAAAAAGTCCTCCATTTAAATTAATTTCATTGCGTAAACTAGTTTGCTAATTTTGTTGACATTGGAATACATATTTAGTTAGCCAATTTTCAGTTGCTTGCTGCATGTGGTAAGTAATCGTAGTAACTAACTAACTAGTTGAAACCACTAGAGCTCACACAACATAGCAGAGACATCATTAAAGGGCCACACAACAGATAGCTACAGATTATGAGACATTAACTTTTGATTTGTTAACTAATCTTTGGTTAAGAGTAAATAGTTTTCTAAAAGGAAATTTAGCAGGGTAAAGGGGATTTTATTGGTTGACTTATTGACAGTTCTAATTACTTTTCAAGTACATATATATAGTACATTTCCCCGATAATTTCTAATAACGACTGCACACACAATCAAATTATTATTACCCACTGAGCTGTAAAGCAGAATAATCCCAGCAATAATCTAATTAACTCTAACCCATGCGCTCTCCGCCAAATTAATTCAATGCCATGCATAAACAAAATCACAATGAAATTCCCGAAATTGGCAAACAAATTACAGATTCCGCAAAATATATACAAGGCTTTATAGTGATTTACAATTCGTTGGCAAATTGGAAAATCGGTTCTACCTTAAATGCTAGACATTCTTAAACAGTTTTCGGCCAAGAGATTTCTTGAAAACTTAGGCGGTCGCCGGTTACTTTGAAAACTGGTTAACTCGAATTTTCCGACATTTCCGCCTGACCGATTTTGTGAAATTGCATTTAACAATGTTTAATTAAAAGGACTGACCGCCGGCCCTGTCTTCCGACCGGCTTAATCTGGCCAGAAAACTTTTTTTCCAGCCAAGGAGAACAATATCGGAAGGGTCGTGGTAGAGGGTCAATTGGGGGCAAGAAGATACATTTATCACAGGACTCGGACTCGGCACACATACGTGTGGCATTCCATCCGGGTGACTTCAATTCTCGACCCCCTTCAATCCTGGGCAGCAGCAGCAGAAGCAGCAGCCAAATGCCTAAGCCACGTCCTGTCCGATTCCCTTTGTCTGGGTCTTGTGGCTCAATAAATTATTTACTTAAGCCGAAGTTTATGTAAAGTAGCGGATTCTCTCCATTGGTCCTCCCTAATCCTTTGTCTATTATTTCATTTCCCCAGACGGGGGCTAGGCGGACCCAGGAAAAGCGAGCGACTTACACAAATATTCCATTTAAAATGCATTGCCTTTGCCCCGACCGATTCCTTTGGCTCGTTGGCTTTGGGCTTTGGCCTAACGAGGTGGCTCACAGGTCTTGGCCCTTTTTGTCAGCCTTCCTAATGGGCACGCCGTGTATTTATCTATGCTCTATTTATTCCGTTTCAGACGAGACCGCAACACACAATGGATCGAGAGTACAAATGCAGCTCTCTCTGTTTCTTTATTTATCTGTCGGGATTAATATTATTTGAGTCATTTTTTTTGTTTTGTTGTTGTCCTGCAGTTGGCGTTAAATTGCATGTCGCATGTCCTGTGCTGCGGCCATTGATTGATGGCCGTTGCCGGGAGCTCAGCCGGTGCCCTGACAAATGCCAAATGGTAGATAAAACCAAATAAAATAGTTGAAATAAATAAATTGCTATGGCATATACGAAACATAAAATGTTCAGTTAAATCAATTTGTTTGTGGCCAGGCCAGCAGCCAGCCTGTGTTCGTTGAGGCAAATTGAGCTTGCAGCGGCCCTATATCTTCATTTAGGGTATCACACATGTACATTTCTGTAGACTAGAACCCGAAGAGCTTATTTGCCACGGACACATCTCGAGGCATAACTCTCACGTTTTGAAATGAAAGAAAAATGGGACCAATCCTTAGTTGCTAACTTATGATTTCGCAAATGTCTCGCCACTGATTAGGAAGGAGTTCGGTTTGGATTACACTCGCAGCCCACGACACATGACACCGATATACAAGATTTAACATAAAGCCTTGATATATATGATATATGATATATATATGTGCGTTCTTGCTAAGATGGAATTATAATAATAATGATAATACGAATACAAAACAAACGCTCGCTTGAAATTGTAAATACCGAAGCACAAAAATTGTATATTAAAAACCGTGTTTGGACACCGTTGGTTAACCAGAGGTTAAAGCGCATGCATTTACCATGTTGAAGTGTGTAAATAAAAAATACACAAAAGTCATTGCTTTGTATAGTTTGTTTTGTATTTTTATAAATGCGTTGCAGCAAAGGAGGAGGAGGAGGAGCAGGAATATATAGTGTGAATGTACACCAACTGTAAAGAAACCAAGTCTCGCCACGTGTGTATAAATATTATATTATTAATCATTACTCATTAACGAAATTAAGCAAATGGGTCCATATGTTAGATGGAAACGGAACAAAGACGTTATCATTCTCGAATAAGTTGCTCAATTTGCTTCGCAAAGTGATTTACCAGTTCTTCATCCTCTATTTTCGTAAGCCTACCATATGTACTCTAGTTGTAAGCTAATTATAATAGTTAATAATTATAAAAGTGCAACTAAAGTAAAGTTGAAACCTTAAAGTAAACCATAAATGTTAACGATAACAATAAATAACACCAATTACACCACACACCACACGCACTCAACACACACACTTGGTGTTTGGAAGCTTAGTGTCAATTGTCTCTCAATTATTTTAGAAAAGTGCACAATAACTAACTTGCAGAACTAGATCTGCTTAATACCTAAATACATATAGATAGAATTACAGGTAGACTTTAAAGCATATACATATATGTATGTATGTAACTGCACCACAGAAAAACTTTTATTTACAATTCCGGTGTAGTTTGGAGCTCTGATTTACGTACTTAAGCGAAACGAAGTTCGGCCCCAGTGCCCTACGAGCGATGAACGATGATCCTAATGTCAATTTCAAAGTAAAACTTAACTGTAGTTGTGTAAAAAAAAACATGGCAATTAAGTACCAAATACTCCATATTGAATGTAATATTAGCAATTAAGGATTAGGATAAAAAAAAAACGCATACTTCATGTGCAAATCGAGTTACTTTAGCCCGCCAAAAAACGCCAAAATGCCAATTATTCGCATCAATTCGTTCGATTGCCCCACAATTTCAGCAATTATGCAACTCACCCAACACACATATCTGAACTTGGCGAGCATTATTGTATAAAAGTTGAATGAGCAAAGCAATTTGAAAAGCGTGATTTAGACCTTTTTTCCTCACAAAAATAAATAAGAAAGAAAAAAAAACAAAAGAAGATTCAAATGTGATTTTGCTATACAAGAAAACTGCGAGAGATAAATAACAAAAAAAGGAAAACAATTTGAATTGAATTAAATGTACATGTTAAATTCCAAGGCTCCTGTCGCTGGATTTCGTTCTTGCGTTCCTGTAGGCATCCCTCTCTCCCCGTAGAGCCTGTAGAGAGCCTGTAGGTGTAACTTCGAACATAGCATACTTCTGTGGGCTGCCCGAGTCGACTCATGCCGCCAGAGCCTTACTCTAACTCTAAAAGTGTTTGTAACTCTATCTGTCTTGCTGTTTTCGCATTTTAATTGAAATGTTTGTTTACGATTCGTTTCACTGACTAAATGTATAAATGGAGTCCAAATAAAAGCCACCGCCTCTATTTCTAAACAAACTTAGAGAGAATTGTGAACAAATTGTGTCTATATATACTAGTACATATATTATACATACCGACGACAACTACAATTATGAAAAGATGGATAAAACTAAAGCTATATGTATGTATGTAACGTAGGATATATACAAGATACATGCAATATATATAGTACATATATGAATGTATTATTCAAGATAGTTATATACAGCATATACACAGATATTATATACCTTATATACCGTGCATGAATAACAACTATTGAACTATATACATACGTGTAGATATATACAACATACGAGATAATACCGATACGCTAATCCTTTTGGACAACTTTTTCGATGTTGCAACTACATGTGTGTAGGCACTGCGCGAAAGACAAAAAAAAAATAACAAAAAATGAAAGAAAAACCAAATAATTAGTAGGCGAATTGTAAATTGTGGTGCAACCTGGTCGAGTATAAAGCCAAATTTAAACGAATACTGAAATCCAAAGCGGACCTTAGACAGCAGCTGTTGCGAATCCATTTCCAATCGAGCCCAGTCCTCAGTTTCCTTAGCAAAGCTTCCGGCACCACCACACCACCACTTCCCTGAGATTAATCCCCCAGAACTACCCACCAGCTGCTCTTTCGAAAGGCGCCTACTTATAATACCATCCGATTCCCCCAATGCCTCGCCCCCACAGCTGTATCCGACCGACGATGATGCCATCACTATAAGAGACGCTCTTCTAAACGCTGACTGCAGAATTACCACCATGTTAAAAACAACTAAAACTATATAACTAAACCGTAAACCAGAACGAGAGCCAAGTCCTAAGCTAGCACGAGCATATTTTAGAGGCAATTACTGGGCCAATGCGAGCCATGATCTGTATCTCTGGGGCTAACTTTCGGCAGAGAACCGGCGCTCATCAGAATCGTACTAACAATTAGAGTGTATAGCGCATAAAGTATATTTTATTAGTAGCGAAATTTAACGATAACGATACGGATAACGATAACGATAACGATAACGATAAAGGTAAAGTTAAACGTAACAGAAGGAGAAAACAGTAACAGCAAGGATGCGGAGTAAATGTTAAATAATTAAATGAATTAATAATAAATATTATATACTTAGACTGTAAGTGTCTATTGAAGATCATTGCAAACTAACACAAGAAATGGCAATTAAACCAACAAAATGTTGTTAAGTTTTCCGCTTTATGTGTCAAATTAGCTAAAGATTGTAATTAACATAAAAATGCTTAACGAATAATACGATGAAAGTTACGATAACCGAACGAAATATCCAATGGAATAGGGGGCTAACTCATTTTGAACTGTTGGCGCATGATTTTAATTGTAAAGAAATTATTTAGTTATACAAGATTTGTGCTTAAAAGAGAGATTTTATTTATCTTTTAATAAACTTAAGCATTACGATAAAAACCGAAACCGAAAAAGGAAACTTTAAACGAAACCAAAGCCCCAAAAGGGTCGATTTAACACACCAATTTCTAAACGTAATTCCCCCCAATCCAGATGCTAAGTGCGGGGACTTGCCGAATCTGATCAAGGTACTTCCGGTGCCCAAAAACAAAACAACAACAATAATAACTAACAGAGAATATTATGAAAAACTCTATGCAGACAAATATTGTAACAGCAACCGAAAAACCAATTTCAAACGCGACAGAAGTAAATAAAAATAAATATTAAATTAAAACTGAGAACTTTCATTTCACGTTGCCAGGGAGCAGCCTGCCTTGGCTACCCCCATTTCGTTAATTCATTTCGCAAATACCTCCCGCTGACTGCTGTCCCAGAAGGGGGAGATGAGATGGAGCTGGAGATGGCGATGGAGGAGCTGGATGGTGGATGTGGAACTCCAACCCCCGTTGGCTTATCTGAAGTTCAAAATCCGCGTGATTGCAACTGCAGCGCGTGGGGCAGAAAGTTTTGAGCTTCAACTGCTGTTCCATCCTGGGCATCCGCAAAGCGGGGATTTTTGCTGGTGACATCCTTGTGGCACGAGAGGTCGGTTTCATATTTCCCTCTCCCCACTTCAAACTGTACTGTTATGGCAGCGGTTTCCAAAAGCACAGATATGTTACGCGTTCAAGCGTGGGTGGGGGCAGGGTAGCATAACCTTTTCAGTCGGGGAATGGAGCTGCAAATATTTGTAATGCCGAAAGCTACACAGAGAGAATGAATAGAGATTTAAAATTCAAAATAATTCGGTTCAAATTAGAAAATAATTATTTTTAGGTTCTTCGGGCTATGGAGGATGGAAGGAAGCAATTAGACATATTTATGAGATACATTTTAAATCCTTTTGTTGCCTTAAAAAACTCACAAGCAGACAGAAAAACTTGGCTAAATCAAAAACCTTATATTTGGATTTAAATTCCAATGTGCGGGCAAAATCTTCAAATAGAATGGGCTTCCTTGAGTGTGAACAAGCAAGTGCGTGTGTGTGCGTACAGATCTAGAATGCTTGTCGTTGTCTGTGTAAGCTGTATGGCTATAGAGCGCTCTCTCTTTCCTTTATCTAGGTTTTAAACAACATTTAAAGAGAACCTTGAGCCATTACAAAATATTCGAGTACTAAAAATCGTATGGCGTTACTTATCTTTTCATTATAAGGCATTTTGCTAAATTGTGTAGACTGCTGAGGCTGTTGATTATCTGTGATTGATTAAGGCATCATAACTCTTTCTTCTCGCAATAAACAGATTACTCCTTAACAGATCCTTATAGTCCTTAGTAAAGCAAACAGGTAAGGAAGTCGTGCTCTTTCCCAATTTATGCCTGTTAAGAACACTGTTCCTCATCTGAAGGTATTAACACTATTAAGGTAACTTATTTATTTATTTTATTATTAACACTAGGATAGTATTAATTGAGGGTAACATACAGACCCCTTATAGTTTCCCCAATATTTCTCTGGGTGTAAAGATTTCCATGCAAATAAAAACTATTGAGCAACACACACCACAATCACGTGGCAATTTTGATATTTTTCAGAAAGCAATGTTTCACTATCTCAACTGTCATGTACCGGGGACAGGCATAATAAAAAGCAGACAATTAATATTGTTCACTGTCAAAGCATGGCACTTAACATGGCGCAAATTGCAATTGCATCTGGATGCCAGTTGCGTGGTCAATATGCGAGCTCTCGATGGCGGCTTGCCTTGGCCAGCCTTCTCTTCAGGCTGCAGAGCAACTTCTAATTGACTTGTCGGTACTGTTGCGGAGGCAAATGTCTTCATTAGTTTAATTGCAAACATTATTATTGCTCGCCAGAAGTTGCACTCGAATGCGCGCGCGGGCCGCTCGCAAATGAAAAGTTCACTCGGTGCGAACTAACAGCTCTTGGCCAAGAGACAGAGAGACAGATAATGAGGCAAAAGGCCAAAAAGAGCTAAGGAAAAACGGCATGAAAACAAAGCGCATTTCCCTTGATTTTTTCCCCTCACGTTTCAGGGAATTTTTCCGCCTCTTGTTGGCCGCTGCATAAAATAGCTAAATTATACGGATTGAAGGAAATCTCTGGCAGCTGCCAAAATGCCAAGCAGCTGGCTAAGTGGATAAACTTTTGCAGGAATGCTGCAATTCTTTAATCATTCTTTCTCGTAATTCTCTTAATAGACCTGTTCCATCTTAATTAAGACAGTGACCGGGGTGAGTATGGAGTTGAGGGTAGATTTTAGTTGGTTAACTGACAGCAGCACTTTCCAATAAAGATATTTCTGCTTAGTAGCAATATAAAAAGAAGAAGGTGTAACCACAATCTCTAAGATACTGTAATATTTATTAGAATAAAATGCATTTTCCTCTTAAGTTGAATTTAATTGAATATAAATTTAAACTATCTTAGATTATTTGCTCCATAAAAGTTAAGGATCTCTTCTGTAATTGAGTTAGCCAACTTTGTGGCCAACTCCGCTTCTCAACTGCTTCCTTGGCTCGCAAATTTTAACAATGTCGACAAATCAGCTTTACTCATATTTCTCCCTTTTTCCCCCCTTTACTTTTTTGCCATGCTCGGAAGATGGCGGAAATTGCCTTTTTTTCGAAGCTTTTAACCTCAGCAACGTCAAGTTGAGTAAGTAATATTAAAATTTTGGCAAGGATACGATATTAATGTGCAAAGGACACACTCGACACGGGCTGTCGGTGCCACCAGGCAAGCAGCTTAAAGCCGTTTCTTCACCCTGGACTTTTCGGGGCTGTAAAATAATTACTTTTCATTAACATTGTCGGGGGCCAGTTTGAGAGAGACTCATTCCTCGCACCTGCTCCTCCTCCTCAGCCGAAAAACTGACAAAGCCAAATAAACTTGACCGAGCGGCAGGAGGACGCACATTGGGCAACATGGGGCAAGCGAGGGGCAAAATTAGAAAATACATTTTTCAGCATTAAAAAGTGTTCGACGTGCGGAGATTGCGGTAATTTCGCTTTACAGTTGGCTGCTGGCACAACCTACACATGCTGTGGTGCCAGTCAAATGCACCTGCTGGCCAGGGGTTAAGGGGCAGCAGTGGCACGGGGCTAAGGGTGGCAGGTGGCAGGTGGACACTGTAACGCTGTACGCTGGACCCTCGGGAGGTAACCAACCATGTGGGCGGCGCTAAATGTCGAAAGTGCAGCCGCCCAACTGTCGGCGGATTGGAGGATTGCGGCAACTTGGGAAGCGGGTTGGAGTTCGGGGGGCAGGACATGGCAGCAGCTGGCACTTGACATGAGCAACGGCAACGAAACAACTCGAGGGCTTTCAACTACTCTCGCACATTTCGCTTCCGCTTAGAAATGGCAAAAACACGTCCCCACATCCAGGCTTCCTTTCCAACCGCACACACATACACACACACTGTACACCACTTTTTTGAAAAATAAAGTGTAACTAAAAAAGCTGAAATGAGATACTGGCAAACAAAAAATAAGACTGAGGCCAGAGGGCAACGTTGGCTGGCAAATTTATAACTTAATATCAGATTGTGTCGAGTTGGCTGGCATTTGCAATGCAGCTAACACTGGTAAGTGCGACTTCCCTAACAAATACACTCCTGTATCTCATTTGATAATGGCCATTTTGTTCAGTTAATGGCCTAAGACATGGTGGGGCACCTAATTTTAGCTTGGAAGCCAAGTAAACAGTAATGGCAGTTGTAGGTTGTGGACTGAAAATGATTTGTGTGTGTGTTTCTTGTTGAAATGTGAATATATATTTTATTACTCTCATTAAATTATAGTTTTAATCAATGGAATAATCATATAATCCTAAGAAACCCCAGTTTTAATTATAAATTCTAGGGTGCTCTAAAAATCAGTAGAGTTTTTAAAAACCTCCTTGAATGTGTGTCCAAAAGTACGCAAAATAATTTTTGAGTTACCAAACTCCGCGTAATTCTTATACTATATTATATTATACTTCTTGATTATTTATTGTATATTTATATTATATTTATTTATATTTATTAATTAATATTTATTTATTTATATTATATTTATTTATTTATTTATTTATTTGTCATAAATTTTGTCACTTTTGTATTGATTTTAGTTAATTTTGTAGCTCTCACGAATGTCTAAAGCTCTATTCAGATATTATGTAAGAAGTATGTGCATTTTACAATACTTTAACATGTTTTTTTGTTTCTTTATGAAAACTCAAACATAAAGGCAAACTTTAAGTTACTAAAATAATAAAATTCATTACAAAATAAATCATTTCAAAAATGGAAATCACCCTCCTTTTGATCCCAACAAATCCCCAAAAGAAAAAAACCTGCTCCCTTCTGGATCAGAGAATAAGGCAGTAAGCCCAACAATATGGCTTAATGTATTTTAGCGCTTTCGGCGTCAACATTAAAAGCGGAAAAACTGCGCCGAAAATAAAGCAACCAAGATGGGAAAACACACACACACAATGCGTCTTTTGGCCGGAACTTCAAAAGCGTCACCGAGGCACTGCACTCAGCGCCAGCATTTCCGAGGAAAGTATAGCTCCAGGTGTCGGACAACTGCTGGGGTTCCCACGAACTGAGAAGAGGAGACACAGTGCCTACCCACTGCCGCCGAGTTAGGAGAGCGTTAAATTACAGCATTTTGACAAATCATCTCGGGCAAACAAAGCAACACAAGCTGCGCTGTCAATGGGACATTAGAGCTGGCTAAGAGGAAAAAGCATCGCTTGCATCAATCATAAATATTCTAAGCCGCAAACACTGAGGATGGCTTTGAGCCTTTGTCAGCGAGTTGGCCTACATGTGTGCCAGTGTTCGTGGCTAATTGCATTAGCAGGCAGCTATGTGGCCTCAAATGCCAAGACACGGCCTGATAAGCCTTCGTGGCTGCACCCCGTCGACGTGGCATGGCATTTGCGTCAATTATGGACTTTTGTAGCAATTAAATTTTAATGAGCACGGCAACAAGCCGCCGCTTCGACATCCTTTTACAGCTGGTCAAGCGAAAAGGCCATGGCTAACAGGATGCATCGGTCAGAAGCAGCTTAACCGAGACTCAGAAGTTCTGGCTTTGAAATTACCATGGCAAATAATTTGTTTTATCATGTTTGTGGATTAATTTGCACGTTGCCTTTTGTAGTAATTAAATTCATTATAATTATGAACAGCAGGGAGTTCGTCCCCTTTTCCTTCTGAGTTTTGTGGTGGAAATAGGGAATTCTAGGGAAATATTTTGTGTTATACAGAGAACACTATATTCATTAGCTTTTTGGCCATCAGCTGAATTCAAGAAGGTTTCTTCTAAGAACTTTTTTAGCTTGGGAAGCATAGGAAACTGCAAGGGTACACATACTTTGGCTTGCCAAAGCTATAGCTGCCTTTCTCGATTGAAGTCCAATCTACTATTAGATTTCGACAGCTGAATGCCATTTAAAATTCATTGATCCAATTAAGGCCTACGATGGCCCATTTCCCACCTTGTCGAACCCAATTTAGGTGCTCAACGCTCCAAATTGCATGCATTTGACGGAAACAAAGCGATGGGCCGCCACCGCAGGTTTACCCCCATCGCATGACCCGAACCTATTTGTCCAATTATATGGCTCTTGTCGCTTAAACCGCGAAAAGTTAAATACATACGATTTGCACTTAAGATAAAATTGCAATAGGGCCTTATGAGTTAATAAAACGTGTCCAACAAGCAGGACTGATTTAAGACCAGGAGCGCTGCCAGTTTTCGGGATCTAAAGATAGATCTTTTATGGTAAATAACAAACTTTCTATATTATTACTATTAAATTAGCTTATAAAATATTATTAAAAAACTAAGAGATTAGATTTAAAATCCCTTAGGATAATAAAGCCGCTCCTGTGCAGTTAACATTGTCATTACTGCCGTTGACTTTGACCTGGCGGAACCATAACCATAACCTGGTAAATGCTGGGCATGCTCCACTTGCTACAAAGGACGAGGCGTCCTTCAACTTGACAGTAGCCCGCCGGCATTCGGCCAACCAGTATGGAAACTCCGGGTGCAGAGCTCATTCTCCAAGAGCGGAACATTTTCCCACGTAATCTGTCGCTTATAAATGGTAGAGAGGCTCCGGCAAACATCCAGTTGCTGGACAACTCGTTCGTCCTGAACATGCTCTTCAGTATCACGCAGCTGTATCATTTCAAGAACTTTATTTTCTACATTTCGGAGCGGCTGGATCTGAAGAACAGGGCATCTCAGGAGTTCTTCCACGACTTCTGGGCATACTTTCCGCTGGCTCCGAACTTGATAATAACGCGACAGCATCATGCCCCGATTCCAATGATGCAATTCATTAGTACGCCCTCGCTGGTGATGGTCTACACCACGGACCGCGATGATCCCATTATGGAGCTGGCCGCCCAGAGTCTGCGGGGGATTCGCTGGCTCAAGACGATCTTCATTTTCTATCCCAGTGTCAAGAGCCGCGACTTCGAAACGAGTTTGGAGTCGTCAGCGGAATTTAGGGCTGAGATAGAGGACATCTTTGACTGGGCCTGGAAGCAGCAGTTTATCAACACGGTCCTGGTCACCATCAGGGACAATGTGTTCCTGCAGGAGCCCTACCCCACGCCCTCGGTGATCAACAAGACGGGAACATGGATACCCGAGGAGTTCTTTCAAAAGTACGCCAAGGATATGAAGGGTTACGTGGTGAGGACGCCCATCCTGTACGATCTGCCGCGAGTCTTCAAGTCGGATCGCCCCACCAATACGTACGAAAAGAACTTCGTTCATGGCACCAGCGGTAACCTGTTCCTGGGATTCCTTGAGTTTGTCAACGCTTCGCTGGTGGACACCAGTGCAAACATGACTGTCGACTATCTGAACATGACGAACATGCTGGAGCTGGTAGCCCAGGGGGTGTACGAGACGCTGATACACTCCTTCACCGAGATCACCACGAAGCTTGTGGTCAGCTATAGCTACCCGATCGGCATCAACGACTGCTGCATCATGGTTCCCTTTCGCAACCAGTCGCCAGAGGATCAGTACATGAGGGAGGCTCTCCAGGGCAACGTATGGCTCCTGATTATCCTGTTCACGCTCTACATAGCCCTGGCCATCTGGCTGTGCTCGCCCCTGAGGCCGCGGGACCTCAGTGCCGCCTTCCTGCAGTCCATCTGCACGTTGACCTACATGGCGCCCACATTCATTATACGCACGCCCACGCTGCGTATGCGCTATCTGTACATTCTGCTGGCCATCATGGGCATCGTGACATCAAACATGTACATCTCGCGGATGACCAGCTACTTCACCACGGCCCCGCCTCCGCGACAAGTGAACACGGTGCAGGATGTGGTGGAGGCCAATCTGAGGATCCTGATGCTGGCCGTCGAGCACGAGAGGATGGCCAAGTCGCCGCTGCAATACCCGCCCAGCTACATGCGGCAGCTGGACATTGTGAACAAGCACATGATGGATCTCCACCGGGAGCCGTTCAACACCTCCTTTGGCTACACGGTCAGCAGCGATCGCTGGCGATTCCTGGACATGCAGCAGCATCACTTGCGGAAGCCCATCTTTCGGCTGACGGAGATCTGTGAAGGCCCCTTCTACCACGTCTACCCGATGCACTTAGATTCCCATCTGCGCTCACCCATGACGGAGTACATCATGATTGCCCAGCAGGCGGGCCTCATGAACCACTGGAAACGTGAGGCCTTCTGGGAGGCCGTGCACATGCATCGCATCCAGGTGCATCTCGTCGCCGAGGAGCCGATGGCCCTTAGTCTGAGCTTCTTCTCCAGCATGCTGCGTACCTGGACCTTCGGCCTGGTGGTGTCTGGCCTGGCCTTTGCTGCGGAGATGAAATGGCACGAGCATGTGACTCTGAGGCGCCGTCCTGTTGTTAAAATAACCCGCAAGCCAAGGTCCTTTCTCAGGCGCTTTATGAGAGTGTAGAAACTAGAAGATCGATCCTTTGTAGATCACAATATTATGAAAAGATAATGAAAACACTCATTAGATTTCTTCGCGGATAAAGCCGTCTTTAAATTAACTTTTTGATGGTACAGCTCTTTGATTTTCTTAACCCTGTGAATATTATTTATTGAAGGAATAAACTTATACTTGTCGCTGTATTCAATATCATCCAGCTCCAAGGACCACAAAGTGGTCTCATAACTGCAATCTTTATTTAGGTAATATTCTTGGTTGCTCCTTTTGAGCTCACTGGTACAGAAACAGCTTACGCGAGTTACCCTTAGAAAGCATCTCCAAAACGAACACAATCCCGGCCAGTGCACTCATTACCAGCAGAAAAATGAAGGCAATGGCCAGGTGCTGCATTCCGGCGGAAGTGTACTCCTTATTCTCCGGGAAACGTTCAACCAAACCGCCATGGAGGGCAGATCCGAAGCTGCTACGGGCATAGAAAGTGACCAGACCCGAGGAGTGAATGCGGAACGTAAAGTACTCGATGTCCCGCCACAAGGACGAGTCCATTTGCAGGGGAAAGGCCAGGTGGTAGGAGCCGAAGCAGATGCTGCTCAGCTTGAAGAGGCGCTGCTTCAAGTGCTGCTGCTGCTCATCGAGGAACTGCCACTGGTCCTCGGTGACAAAGTAGGCAAAGGAGCTATTGAATCCCGTTTGGTGTTCAGCAAAGATGCCCGAATCCACGGGTAGCACCAGCTTAAGAAACTCCTCCGGCAACTCCTTGTTTATATTCAAAAGGAACTCCATCTCATAGTCGATGATCATCACGGGCAGCTGGGCATTCACAATGTCGTCCATGGTGTTGATCTGGGCGTGGAAGAGGTTCACAGTCAGAATGCTGCCCAAATTTGAGGTATAGTAAGCTGAAAGGAAGAAGCCGTGGAAGAAAACCGCGCCAAGGAGAAGAAATCGAAGAAGGCAGGGCTGCTGCAACTGGCCCTCAGTGGGTACATTGATGATGTAGCAAATGGAGTCCAGAACAGCGCCGTGATACCCTGACCAATCTCCGCCGAACATCCGGAGCCACATCAGCTCCAGGAAAACCAAGGCGAACAAGGCTCCCAGCGCAAAGAACCACACGTTCCAGGCGAAGGGCTGCAACGGATAGAGGTACGTGGACACACTGTTGTAGAGCGGTACCATCAGGCACCACTGCACCACCAGCAGCGGGTAGGTCTTCTCCAGCTCCTCGTCGGTCATGAACAGGGCGTAGGCGTGGGCGCAGAACTCCATCTTACGCTCGCGGACCAACTCCAGGGTTTGCTTCATATTGATAACTTTACCGCCAAGGGCATCGGGCGGCATGGGAAGCTCCGCGAAGGTGCCATTAACAAACTCGACAAAGGTCTCTATGATCCTATAGGTACTACCATCGTTGCGACCCCGGGACTGGAACAAATGCGGCAGGTCCTGGCGCAAGGGTGTAGTGAACCCGAAACCCTCCACATCGGAGCGGGCATTCAAGATCTTCTTGTACATTTTCTTCATGTACGTGTTAAAATCAGTGCGATTCTCGTACACCATGGCGGGAAACTTGGTCACGCCATAGATCTGATTGATGCCCTCCTCCGACTCAAAGTACACCATCGAGTTGATGAACTGCTCGTTGTAGGCGAAGTGCAATATATCCTCGATGGGCTGCATGTCGCCCACCTTGTCCACGTACATCATCAGCGAGAAGTAGAAGTGACGACCGAGCAGCACCTTGCTAAACACCTTCATGATGGGATCCTCTGACCCGGTGGTGAACACAAAGCTCATGTGGTTCCTTCTGGCCGACGAGTGAATCATTCGCATTTCCGTGTTGTTATTCACCACCGTCTGGGTGGCTGACTTCCCAAAGGCCTCGGCGATGCGCATTATGAACTCGTCGGCCTGCTCCAAACGCTGGTGCGGACTAACAAACCACACGATTTCCTGGAACACGTTCTGCTGGGCAAACGGAGTAAGCAGATTGAGGATGTACCGCATATTCCAGCCTTGGTTCGGATGGCATGTCACCAGTAGCACAAACCCAATCACTGCCGAAGACCGCATGACTAAGCCCAAGAAGTTCCACGAATTAATTGAGCAGGCAATTCCACGGCAGGTTAAGCAGGTTAAGTTCTTGGCCCCGATTGGAAACTCTTTTCCTGGGGCCTGGGGTTAATGGGTCCTGTGGGAGAGCTTGAACCTTCTCGCCTCCCAGAGCGCCAATTAAAACATGCCTTTAGGAATGTTATGCATGGCATTAAACTAGCGTCGTTTTGACTGAGGTGAGCCCTGCATATACTGAAACATAAACATCCCTTTGAAGCTTTTTGTTAATAAAATCCCCTGATAATTAATCAGTGTCTCATGTTAGTTAATAAGCCGTGAAGTGTGGTATTTATTTCCCCCTACAGTTTGACATCATTGAGAAACTACACTTTACATACGTAAGTAATTGTATAAAGAGAAATATTAATCACTTAAAGTATTTCAAGATAATTTATTAAATTCTTGTTCAGATTTCAACAGCTTCCGACTCGCAAGATCATCCATCATAGCACTCAAAACGATCATATTGGAGGCGTCTTTCCCTCCGACGATGAATATACAACTCCAAACCATAGACCAATGTGCTGAGGGGTATTCCCAAAACTAAAACTATCCAGGCCGTATTAAAAAACTCCAGGTTAAGCGGCTCGACGGGATACGTGTCCAGGAACACCTTGGCGTACCCGGCACGCTTGGCATAGCGAAAGGCCACCTCCTCCCAATAGTTCCACAGTCCCGCCTGCCAGACATTTAGGATGAAGTGGTCCAGGGAGCCCGCAAAGCTGGCATTGATGCTCATCGGCAGGGCGTTGAACAGTCCGCCGAAGCACACCTTGGACATGTGGAAATACGGCTGGATGAGCACTCGCTGCTGCCGGTTAAAGAATAGCCAGGCATCCTGGGTGACCACGTACGCGTAGGAGCGCGAGGGACTCGCCAACAGGGCCTGGTAGTCCTGTCAGCTGCGCGCGTCAAACTGCGGATCCAACGGAGTGGTATCCACCACCGGCAGCCACCGCAACTCCTCCAGCAACGTCTCCGGGATGACGATGCGCAGCTTCGAGCGAATAAGATCCGCCCAGGTATCGATGGGCCGGATAAACACCGGCTTCATGTCGAAAGCGGTCATGTGGCTGATGTGGTAGTTGGTCAGGATAAAGCCCAGGATAAAGAGCAGCATGTAGAAGACGATCACGCGCAGCGTGGCATGCTTCAGCTTCACTGTCATGTTCATATTGGGGCTGAACATCAAAATGGCCATGGCGTGGAGCACGTTCCGCGTGTAGGAGTGCGTCGCATTGCCCGGCTCCCGCCAGTGCACGTAGCGCAGCAGGAAGGCCACGTAGAAGGTGCCCAGGAAAAGGGTAGTCCAGATGTATTTACCCAGCGGCCACACCATGTACATCCACTTGGGCAGCTCGGGTGCCAGCGGCACCATCACACAGTTCATCATTAGCTCCAGCGGATAGCTGTGCTGCGTCAATGTTGTTGCGAACTCGCCGATCTTGTCCGGACGTATAGTCACCCCGTGAAGGGAGAGGTTATAGATGCCGGCGGCAATGTCCTCCTCCACCACCGATTTCTTGGGCAGACTCTCGACCGGATCCAGCTCCAGTTGGTAGTGGTGGGCCTGGGCAAAGTGCTTCACTATCTCCAGGTAGGGACCGGCGTAGACAGAATGCGGTTGCAAGGTTCTGTTGAAGATGAAGGCGTGCGGAATGTCAAAGCTGTACGGCGAACGGATCGTTCCATTCGCCAGCTCCGTGTCGACCAGCATTTTATGGCCGACTATTGAAACTGGCGTGCTCCTGGCCACCTTTATATGGCTGACACTCCATCGATATGGCACGCAAAAAAAAAAAACTGACCCTGAAATTGGCAGACTGGCTGGCGACAATGACGCTACATAGTATAGGAAATCCGGTTTCTGTTTTAATGCAAAAGTTCAAAGATCTGCCCCGTTTAATGGCACGTTTTTGTGACCTGGCCGATTATCGCGGAGATTGTCCATGGAACCCACACTTGGACATGTAAAGCTATATGCCACTTATCAAAAAAATATTTTTGCAAATACGGAACGGACTTTGTTACGCGGTCAGATGCGCCATTGCCCCCAAAAAAAACCTTTGCGTGGTTATTGGAGCACGGGTACTTTCAACGCTCCTAACAAAAAAGCGTCCAGCTTTTGCCTATATTCAAAAAAACAGGCCACAAAAGTCACACAAAAAAATCCCCGCGAGGATTTCATGGCTGCTATGTGTGTGTGTGTACAGCTTTCATGTAAATACTTTTCAATTTTTTAGGGCTTCGCAGCAACAAAAAAAACGGCGACGAGGACGACGACGATTTCCACCCCATGTTGGCAAATGGGACACACAATAAAAACAAAAGTGCCATTTAAATAATATTGCACTTATGGGTAATTACAGAATCGTTAAACGCAAAATTAAATCAAACTGGATTGTACAAGTTATGGTTGGAGCATTTTGGTTGCCAGCAATCGAAACCTGTTCAGGACTGTTGCAGGACTAGCGAAAAGTTCAACGAATGTCGACGATATGTGTGGGTGAATGGATAGCGAAAAGGCTGCCCTGGCCCCTTTATATTAATTAATTGAACCGCAGTCGAGCCAATGAAGTATTAATCCCAGGCGAATAAATAAATCCATTTGGTAAAAGTTTCATGAATGCCCAACTGAAAAGGGGGCTTCAATTTTTGTATATTTCATCAAGTGTAAAGTGTAAAGTTATCATTAAATCGGAAAAACTGGCAAAAAGGTAAATTCAATGACTTGTTTTATTCGCTGATTATTAAAGTTTATTTTAAAAAATTGTACTCATTAATGGAGGCAAGCAATACTATATAAAATATATGTTGCAGTGATAAGAACAGAGTCACGTTATCGATTTCGAGTGGCTTGATAAGGTTGGGACACTTAAGTATTCTGATTTGTACAATGAAGGATTTATACTTGGACAAATAATAAATGCAGCATAAATTAAGATTAGTTATAGAGGAAGGAATATGAAAAAATCACCTTTTTACCATATTATTTAAAGCCACCTAGCAACTTCAGTATATTAAGTTTAGTTCCATAACTAAATCCCATTGGAATGGCTTAACTTTCGCGCAAATTTGTTTATTCCCCCCTGAGAGCATAAATATTTTTTAAAATATGTACAAGAAATTCAAATAAATCCATGCCTTTTGGTGTCGCATCGTTCTAAATGTATTCATTGTATTATTTTTGGAACTTTTTGCCCCAACAATATATAGTATTTCGGCCCTGAGAACAGCAAAACCGATGCTGATAGCAGCATGTATCCACGCCCCATTCCCGCCCCAGCAAACCCCACTTCTACTTCTGCTGGCTTGGCAAATTCAAATTAATTTATGAACCAAAATCTTGTTTATCGGCCGTCGGTCTGTCGGTCTGTCTGTGTGGTTTTGGTTGGTTGCTTTGAAAGCAACTCGTGTACTTTCACTGCTTTTGGCTGATTGTTTTTTGTTGCTGCCTGTGATTAGAGGTAGTTGCTCTACAAAACGAGTTGTTAAAGAGCAAGAAGTGCAAGCAAATCCGACCGCTGCTGCTGTTGCTGTTTGCTGACTCTGAGCTAGCTGCTTCTGTTGGCGATTCGCGGTCGCTGATTCATGTGCCTTCGTAGCCGTGATCGTCTAGTGGTTAGGACCCCACGTTGTGGCCGTGGTAACCCAGGTTCGAATCCTGGTCACGGCAATGTTGAAACAAACATTGTCACGGAGAAGGATCTAATTTTTTTTACAACATTTTATTTTCTATAACTTGTTTGTTTTTAATTTTGGGACTACCAGTCTGTCAGTTTATCAGCAGTTTTACTGAATGAAACTTTGCAGATAGTCTTCTTTATAAGTTCCATTAGTTAGTATATTATATAAGTGGGAAATGATCATATAGCTGTCATAGGACATATCGGTTAATTAAAAAAAATGACATATACTCGTACATATATATAATTTTGACTTCTTTATACCTGGCAAATTTTTCCAAAAAAAATTTGCAATGCAGTCAAGGAGGCATCTACGACCCCATAAAGTACATACATACATATGTATATATTCTTAATCAGCATCACCTGCCGAGTCGATCTAGCCATGTCTGTCTGTCCGTCTGCTCCTTCTGTCCGTCAATCTTTCTGTCCGTCTATCCTTTTGTCCGCCTGTCTGTCGGCTTTTAACGAAACTAGTCTCTCCCCGAACGGACCAAATTGGACGACTATATCATTTAGCTGCTATAATAAAAGAAAATCTAAACAATCCCCTATTTAATGCTGATAAATCTTTAAATATTAAACCTATAATTCCAAAACCAATGAATACCGCCTGCAGGCTATGTAGCTTACAAAGGAACACTGGTAATTATTATTATGTGGCCATTACAACCCTTTTATCGGGTCTCAGCCTGAAGCGCGATG